>JAQIVZ010001684.1:0-28908 GCA_034700945.1 Arrhopalites spinosus
TTAAATTGAGCAAGTCAATCTTTTTAAGATATTGGAAATGAGGAGAAGGAAGGACCATGTTGGTATAATCCTTCAACTCTCAATGGTCCCTCTTTTTATTAAAAGATTTTTAATAGAACTGATTACACCCCAACATTGTGCTGTCCCTATATTATCTTCAAAGGTTTACCAAGAATTTTAATTCCAAGAAAATAAGGGCCCCCTCTCCTCTCTTTTTCCTTTGTCAGGATTCAGCTTGGACATTTGAATATGTACACTCTTAATTTTACTGTGATTCACTCATTTTTTGCGGTGATTTTGTTTTATTTGGCTGGGGAATAATTTGCTGTGATTTTCTATTTTTTTGCTGGACAGAATATTAATTTAATGTGGTATCTATTATTCTGCTGTGCAATCTATATTTTTGCTATGCTACTTTTTATTTTGCTGTGACATCCACTAAATTGCTGTGATCTTCTACTATTTTGCTGTGATTTCCTATTTTTTTGCTGTGGCCAAAATTGGTAGCCATTATCAAGTGACCAATCTGGACCAGGAATTTGACTCTACTCAAATTCTTCTCCAAAATTTTGACGTCATTTATTTGTGCGGAATGGATCAAGATGTAATGACTGGGTCAAAAAGGAAATTAAATATCCAACAATTTGTCTTTCAAGGTGGCGGCCTTTTCATCTCAAACTCAACGTGGACGTTGGAGAAAGAACAACTTGAGTGGGTTAACACCCTCATTAAATTGCGGGTGCTGGCCTCTCTTTTGTCCCATCCCAAGCAAGCCTGACCCACGAAGATCCCAATGTCTATGATACGTCCACCTCCCTCCTCCTCAATACTCACGCCGGTCAAGTTTGGCCTTCACTCGTGGAAGGGATGGCCAACAAGGAAAGGACGGCCTATCTCAACGCCATCTTTGCCCTTATTCTTGACTGTGTCGCCACCGTGACCTTAGATGACACCTATTTGCGACATCTCATTGTCAGACAAAGTGTCAACTTTCCTCCGGTCATCCCAACTGAAAAAGAACCCATGAACGACCACATTGGCAAACTTTGTTTGAAATTGTATGACCTCCTAGCACAGGACCAGCCCTTTAAACCCCATCCCTCCGCCCATATTTTCCCAGGAAATATTCTGGACACCAGAGGGTCAAGCGTAAATAAAAATCAAACTTTTACTGTAGACTTGACAATCAAAGGTCAAGTTTGGTGTTGGCACAGTACAGGACTGTATGCGCCACCTGGTGAAATTATTCATGTTCAGTTTAGAGCGCAAGCGCGATTAAATTCAATTAAAGTTCAGATTGGATGTCACGATGATAATAATACAGATTTGGAAGAGTGGATAAGGCCCCCCATCATCACAATGCAGAAAAAAGTGGACTTGTCTCAAATGGCCGTTTCTTTTGGAAACCAATTTGGCGGGCTAATTTACATAATTCCGGATTATGATGTTCAGGGAGCTACAACTAAATTAAGTGTCAGCGTGAAGGGGGCAGACAAGCGCCATGGTATATTTTGGGGGAGACGACATTTCAGAATTGGAATTCAACAATTAAAAATTATTGTGGGCCTTGGGCCGAGTTTCAGACCACAAAAATTATTCTTTCCGTGCCCACCGTTGAGGCGCGGAAACTTCCAGACCCAAAGAAATTGATGGAATTTTGGGACAGGGTGATGGATGGTTATGTCACCATTTGCAGTCGACCTTTGACCAGGCCTGAAATATTGGTTTGCGATGTTCAAATTAGTGCTGGATGGATGCATTCTGGTAAATTCATTTTTCATTGGGCGCCATTTTTTGTTACTAAAAAGCATTACTCTATTTAAACTTATACCAAATTAATTTTTGGCAAAATAATTAAGAAATGGTATGATAAAAAGCGAGGCAAAAAATTAAATCTAATTGGAATTAATTAAGTAAATGGGTTTAATTTTAAAGGATATCCAATAATGATGTACATGGAATTCGGGATTGAGTCACTCAGTTTAAAACATTTGAAATCTTGGGATGGGACTTGGGGGCAGTATCATGAAATTGGGTAACGTTTATAAAAAAAATAATTCAAAAATTGTAAAATCCCGCCTATACAATGGGCACGTCATTTTGTAGGCACAATTTCCAGGAGGATATTTGGACATTTGACGGGACAGTTGAGACAACAAATAATGTTCTGGTGGTGTACATTTACGATCAAATAATAAAATTGCCCATGTTGTACCACGGCGTGGAGGCGAGGTCAATTCAAGTCCAAAGAGAAATTGTGCAGACGTACATTAAGAAGGGCGGCAAAAATTTTAATTACTGGAAAGAGGACTACCTGTCTCCTGACTACCTGTCTCCCTCACCATGTACTTTCAGTACGTCCGATGGCATGGCTGGGACGTTTACAAAAAATTGTTGAGAAATTATCAATTGTTACCCGAAACTGAAAGACCAGACGATGATGACGAAAGAAGGGACCTCTGGATCGTCATGTCATCCCTAGTGGTCGGGGTCAACCTGTCCGACTTTTATTATTCTTGGGGCTTCCCTAAAATGTCACACAAGTATGCCCTCAAAATTAAGCACTTGCCCATGTCCAATCGTTCCATTAACAACATAAATCAAGATCCCGCTAAAATAGAGAAACCAGGACACAGTGGACAGGGTCATTCTGAAAACAAAGGAAGCAAGTCACATGGTCATAGTTTGAACCAAAACAGGAAAGTCAAAAAAAAAATAAAATGCTTCATTTTCAAAATTTTCAGAATGGTGTTTTGTTGTAACTAAATTGAATTCGCAGGTTATTGTGTAATTTATAGGTTAAAAAACGCATAAAAACCAACACAATCATAAAAAACTGATTAAAGATGTTAATTTCATTTCTCTCTGTGGGAAGAGTCTAAATTTGGTGGAAGAACTACCATTTTCTACCACAAACCCCATTTTCCCCTGGCTGCTGGTATGGAGGACCTTAAAAATGGGCTTAAATATTTAGTTATTATGTAAATGAAATAATTTTTTGGCAACCAAATACCAGATTTGAAGTTTTTAATTGAACGCAATTAAGTAATTGCCTTGGGTGATGATATTGAAATTTGCCATCATAAAGTACAAATGTCAAAATGAAGGGTTCAAATTTACCACATATTTTTGAGATGGACGTAATCATGATAATTGGCAAGGCCATGAAAGTGTAAATGGGCAGTTCCGGGTGTTTATAATAATTCTATGATGACCACATTTAAAAGTCAATTAAAATGTCAGAGTAATTGCCTCTCCGAATGGTCCCATATATAAGTTTACAATTCCATTAAACGGTTTCAATAGCAACCGGGAGAGGACAAAGAGGTACCATGGACAGGAATTTATATTGTCAATATTGTGTAGTTTACCCTAATTGTAATTTATCAAAATTGTCCATGGGAAGTTATGGCACTCTCCACTTTACTTACTGTAGAGAAAAACAAACCAATTAAATTATTCTAATATTCCTAATGGCATAAGACGAGTGTATTGAAATGTATTGATACCCCACTCACGACGCTACCGACAAACCATTACCTGTGAAAAATATTTAAATTAACGACAGTGGATTAGTTGTGCTTTCAAATAGAGGTGCATTTTAGTAAATTAAACGAGGGGAATGGAGAAAATTAATTAATTTGGCCATAAATAATCTTGAAAATATGTCAAAGTATCATGAAACTGTGCCTTGACTGTGAAACTATAAATTTATGCATTTTTGGATTGATTGGCATGCTGACATGTAGAAGGTCTAATAGCGTCGCCTGCTCACCTTGAGACACCTTCAAAATTTTCATTGTCCTCGAGTTCTCCCCGGTGCCCGGGTGATACCATGGAACTCCTCTGTACAATCGTAGACTTTTTCTGCCCATCAAAAGTTTGAAATAGTAAAATGTTGTCAAGAGAAGAGAATAAGTATACTTTCCTCACCCTCTCCATATTTTCAAGTTTGAACATGATACCCATCAACATCAATGTAAAAAATGGGACCATTCAGGCAATTTGTAGTGGATGGCGGTATTGGCGATGGCGATTGTACCATTTATATTTTAGTCTCCACTCTGCATTTATTACACTTCGGTTACTTCAAGTCGTTCTCAATCCTAACAAATTTTTGAATTTGAATCACATCTCAATTCATCTCATTTATTTTGTGGCGTCCGTGGCCTCTCGTTTCATGTCTCGTTGCCTGTTCATTGTGGGACCTCAATTGAATCAAACCATTTACAATACTTTGTTCAATGCAAGTGGAATGGTACGTTATTTGTCTTTTTTATACTCATTTCCTAAATCATTTCATTTTAGAGTGCTTTTTGCTATCATGTAGGAAATTGAAACAATTACTTTTTCAATTAGCGCTGTTCCTGCGATTTTGAAAATTAAGTTAAAATGTATTTATTAAACTTTGTTGTATTAAAATTTCAAATCTCCAATATACCTGCTGCTCTACATATATATACATAGCTATCAATTAATTTAATGTAGGAGCCATACATGAAAGTTACCAGAGCGATACCAACCGCAAAAAATTTTAGGGACAATCAAAAAGAAGAAAAAAATGGTGGAAGCAAATGGTGCTCAATGTGGTTACACAAAGTGAATGAAAAACTAGGAAGACCAGCCAAAGTTTCAACTGAGTCGAAAAAATCGGATTTTACAAGTTCAGCCAGGCTTTCTCGTCCCCTCTGGAAATATAATCTGCAAGAAATTTTAGTCTTGGCACTCCCCATGGTGGGTTCTGGATGTGTAGTTGGCTTAATGGGAATGCTAATTCTTGACTCTTCAAGGCTTCATCTATTGTATCCATGCCTACCTCCACAATATCGTAATGTGTTTACATTTGTCTTGTTCTTGGTCATCGAATTTATGTTTTTGGCCCATCTCGCATCCTGGTTCTTTTTCACTGTGACGACTCAGCTCCTTTTCTTTCTCAAATGTCATCAAGAGTGCGGCTTGCTTTTTCAAACTTTAAAGTAGTAATGATTTAAAATTAAAATCAAATTGGTCATGAAAATAATGAACAATTTTTATTTGCAGAAACATTAAGGACGAGGGTGTTTCTCCCGAGCATTTTTGGAGGGTAATCAAAGAAACGCAGAAATTGTCGATGCTGATCAATCTGTTCAATCATCAGCATGCCTTCATTATTTTTTCGTTTAAAGTTGTCTGCCTTCTCATTTCCATTACCGGAGTGGCGTGTGGAATTCGATTTTTTCATTTAAATTATTTTGCTGGAGTGGTGAATCTATTTATGGGAATTGCGGCTGCCATAACGTACTCTATAATTTATATGAAGGCATTCTCCATTGCAGCAAAAATTTGTAGGGTAAGAAACTTTATTCTGGAGTTGTCTGGTCATCCTGAATTTATTGGACACAGGTCGCGAATCACAAAAATTGTCCAGTCATTTCCAACAATGGGGATAAAAGTAGGGAATTTTCATTATTTAGAAAGAACCTCTACATTAATTTTCATTCATTTTTGTTCTGAAAAAATTGTCAATGTTCTTTTAATGCTTCGTTAAATATTAATTATTCCTTCTTTTGACTTGTATCTTCGACTCTAAAGGTAGATTTAGAGTTGACGTTCACTCAGATTTTTGCGCGAACATTCGCGTGCATACAGTGGCATTGATGTTATTATGTACTCTATGCACGCGAAAGTCTGCGCGAAAATCAACTCTAAATCCATCTTAATAGTTTGAATGCTGGGACTTATTTCAAAGGACTTTGCACTTTGCACTTTTGATTTGCAAGTTGTTATATTAAAAACCATACAATCATCCTTACACAAATATAGTACAAATGACAATAAATTAATTGTTGTTGATTAAAAACGTCTTATTTTATAACTTAGTGTTGTTCCTTTTTTTCATGAATCAAAAAACATTACGTTCTGCAAATATGTTGATTCTCATACACACGTTTTTGAAATAAAGATTTTAGCCTTTAAAACAGGACAGGCGCAACGTGTACAAAAAACATGGCATTATGATGGCAATAACATTCTAGAACCAGAACCGAACGGCTTGTGATTGGCAAGAACAAATAACCACCTGGAATAAATAAATACTTTTTAATTGTTAAATCGACGACACTACTTGACATGTTAGGCGGAACAACCCACGTACAATTGAAGGAAAACAAAAAGTCATTTGTTAAATCCTAAACAATTTTATGTAAATTTTTTTTACAAACAATAGTACGGAGCATGTTGACTCAAAGGTTTCTTTGTTTTCTAGACAAGACAGAAATTTATTCGCACATGTTGAGATGGTCGTGCAAAAATACGCTAAAAATGTAAATTAAGGCACTAAAGTGCTTTTTATACATTTGAAGTTTCCGTTTTTTCTTGTGGTTCGTGTACACACAAAAAGTCATGTTTTTGTCCAGTTTGTGGCTGACCTTGAACAAAATGGACAAGAGTGTAAAAGAATCTGAAATCAATTAAATTTTCTGGACTGCGTGACTAGACTATTACACTATACAAAACTTGCTCTATAAAACAGGTTAATTTTTTGTGGCCGAAAAAACCTGTACGACTTGATGAACAATGGAGCTAAATTGAGATGACAATTATTATTTGTATTAATTAAGTTGTAGTATCACACCGAACGTGTTGGTTTGCAAATAGCAAAAAATGATTCTAAATTTTAAAAATTGTGTGTGGACTCTCCCCTTCATATTCCTGTCCACGTTGAGTTACACTGAGGCAAAGTCAAATTTTAATCTCACTGAAGTTTTAAATTGGGAGGCTCCGAGCATACTTAAAAAGGTTTATCCTTATTATCTTAGTGGCCACGACAATGAGGGGGCGCCAGGTAGGAATTCAATGCAAAAATAAAATATTTGAGGAAAAGTTATAATTTAAAAAATAATTGTTTAGTCTGGATTCTGGAACTGGGGAAATGGGACATGCGGTCATTTTTGGAGGAGAATGGAGACAAATATGCCACAGACACTGAAAAATACGTAACCCAAATGTGTACAAGATTCACTGAGCCCGAATTATTTAGTAAAGGGGACGAACCACAGACGACGTACAATGCCATTTGTAACATGGACACTTTTGGCATTCGTCAAGTGGCTCACATTCCATGTAAAATAAATAATTTAACTGTACAATTATTGACACTTTTTAAATTGTAATTAATTTTTTATTAGCTGTGGAGCAATTTCTGTCAATCACTCGCATTTTTGTAGCGGCCATGCAAAGAAAAAATTTCAATTTCAAGCATGCCTACGTTGTGAATAGTAAGTTTGAATATTTTTTGGTTTATTATTTTATTTTAAAACTCTGGATAATTATTTTAAATAGGTAATTACGTATTCCAAACCATGTACACGCTAATTGGACCGATCATAGGGAGAATTGCAGGTGTGGTGCAAGTACATGGTACAGACTCAAGCAAATGGAAGCCCATTCTTTTAAAAGACATTCCAAAAGATCAACTCCCTCCAGCTTACGGAGGCCCTCAAGATTTTGTTCCATTTCAAACTTTTGGTTAATATTTTTCTTTACAATCAAATTAAATGGACATTTTAATTTCAAATTACTATTGTGTGCATGCTCTGTTACTATTTTTTGAATAAAATAGCATTTAATTCCAATTATGGATGACATTTTAAAAATTTATTAGAAAGTACGTTCCTTCAAGGTGACATGGAATTTAGAGGGAGCCAACGTCATGCCAAAAGTTCCCCTCACGGTGGGGACTTTAGGCGGGAATTTAATGTTGAAAGATTGACAAATGGACGTCGCATACAAAAATAATTGATCCTTGGCCGTTTGCTCACCCACCTAAAATCAACTTTTGTTAATTAACCCATACATGAAACTTTAAATTATGAATAAATTATAAATTACACAAGCTCGCCGTCCTGCAGAGAATAAAAGTAGAGCATCCGAATTTGTAATGACTCCATTTTGTATAAAACGTTCGGGTCGAAAAGTGTCCGGATCAGCCCATATGTTGGGGTCATGATGAATACTGTACAGATCAGAGATGACGATGGTATCCTTGGGAATTTGATAGCCGCGGAAGTTTACATCAGTAATTGCTCGATGAAATACGCCGAGAGGGACGACACTTGCCAGTCTCGCTGACTCTAAAATGACCGCTTCGCAATAAATCATTTGACCTCGATCAGCCAGGGAAGGAAGACGGGATGTGCCAACTATGAGATCAATTTCTTGTTGCATTTTTATTTGTACTTGGGGATGTTGGGCCAAGTAGTAGACCAGCCATTCCAAGGAAGTTACGACCGTTTCCATTCCCGCCCCAAAAAGATCCGTCGTCAATTGTGGTTGAAAATTTCCTAGTCAAAACACAACAACAATAAATTTATTGTTGTTAATAATTAATTAATTACAAATTATTTTGATTCAACTTGATGTGTGGAAACTAGAGTGGACATCCTCCGCCTCCTCAATTTTGTCAAGGTAGGCATCGGTAAAATGACGAGGTTGACCTTTGACCCAACTCCGTTTTTTGTCTGCAATTTGTTCTTTCATGTAGGATTTAATTGTTTGCCAATCGCGAACCGTTTCCTCATAACCAGAGTACGAGCCCACAAATTTACCCACCCACGGCATGAAGATGGCCATTTGCTTGATGATTGAGTCCATTTTCGTCATTCTTTGCATGAGAACAAATAAAATAATTGTCTTGTTTATCCTTGTACAATGTAAAAGTGCTTACCCATCAAGCATGGCTATGAGTTTGGGGATTTTTGGATCTTGCCGCTCAAATCGATGGCCCATGATAATGTTCCACAAAGTGTTGACCACAAAAGTTGAAAATAAATGTTTGACAAGGAGGGGCTCCCCAGTTTTGGACTGGTCGTGTAAATAATTCAATAAATCCTTAATCTCCTCTTGAATACTCCCCTCAACATTCCCGCCAAGTCTTTTTAAAGTTTTTAGAACAAATTGGCGCTGCTCAGTATTGTCTCTACCTTCGCTCATCCCAATCCCTACAAATTCATTTTAAAAATAATTAAATTTTAATTATTTCGACATTAATTCCATTACCTTTTCCTTCACTCCCCTCCATAAAACAATCAAGTTGAGCTCGACCAGACAAGGCGGGCAAATTAAATGCTTCTTTAATTAACTTGGCATCATTTATCACCACCGTCCTATCAATACGTAAAATGGTCATGATTGAAATTGAACAACAACAAATAGAAAAATAAAAAAAAGAGTGAAAAATGGCGCCCACGGGAAACTCCCAAAACGGATGAAATAAATTGGCCCATGAATTTGCTTCCATTTGAGGAATTGGGCATTTGGATTTCCTCCAAGATGAGCCAAATGTCCCACTAGCGGCAACCCCAGTGGCCCTGTAAATGATTGTTGATTTTTGTTGTCAAAAAATTAATTGGTTATAATTACCTGGTAAATTGTGTTTGGGTTTAGGTTTTGAGAGATAGTTGAGAATGAGCCAGGCCAAGGATAAAGAAATGCATAATTCCAAAATCATTTTCGATGGTCAAGGTTCAAAAAGAATCTGCACTCAATGAAATATTTTGAGCTCTCTCAACATATAAAGAACCATTGTAATGTCTACCTGTAGCCTAACAAGTTTTTCATGATGAAGCTTGTCCGCATGTTCACAGTGTAGAAACGTGTTTGTGTGAGGCAGAGATGTAAAAAATTTATTTACCAAATTTATGCACAAAAAGTTTATGAATGCTGGAACGCAAGATCATACAATCCCAATTTACAAGATTGAGGTGGAAACTTGTTTAGGACCATAAAAAAATGGACAATAATAATTATTATGCGCTTAAATAATAGTTAAATAAAATAACTTGGTCTATTAAAGTTGGGCATGTAAAATGCAAATTATTTTAATTGTATACATTTTCCACTGAAAAGCCTGATTTATGCAAAAAATGTCTCTTTTTTAAAGTTAAATTACACCGCCATTAATATTCTTTGAACAAAATAATAAAAATAAAATAATAATCATCTAAGGAATGGCAATCAATTTTTGTGTTTCCCGCGCACTTGGTGTTTTATTATTTTGTAGAGGTGACTACACTCTGACATGGTGACCTGTGATGAATTGAGAATAATAAAAGTCAATTCAAAGCTTCAAAATAATACAGAATTAAATAATGTTTTATTGTATAAAAATGGATCGAGACAAAATGGGAAAAGACAAGTGTTCGGTATGAGAGTTGGAATCTGAGTGGCGTGTTCAAGATGGAGGCTGCCAACGGCAAGCATCAAGACACACACATGAGTGGCATGATAAAAAGGTACAAGGTGCCTACAGAGCTCATGGTTACAAAGCACAAGGGGGCACATGAACAAAGGGTTGAGTGAGGAAGAATATAAATTTTGAGATTGCTATTACTATACACACATAATACATATAAGTGAGTGTCCTATAGGACGACAACCCATGCATATATACTCACATGACCAGCTTACAAATCTTCTTGAATATGAATTGTAGCGGGCATTTAATGACCTCACCACACCAAAATGCTCAATACTCGGTGTATTTACAGGACAAAAAATATTTAATGATGTGACTGCCGTTTAATGAATCAATTAATTTTTTATTTAACTCAGTGTGCTAATAAGACCTAATTAACAGGCTTGGAAGGACAAAACTTTACCAGCCATGGACATTCGTTTCAAATCCTTGGTGCCAGCTGTGACTTGGATGCAAGCACCAGCACAATCGGAGGAAGGACAAATTTGAACGCATTGCTCCTTAGTGTCCACGGACATGGCGCGATTTTTGAACCATTCAGGGACATTGTTGCAACTATTCAAACCCCACCCTTCAGCCACTCTGTATGGTGATCCTACAATTTAAATACAATTAAATAATGTTTAATTAAAAGTTTAATAGATTTTTACCGGAATAGCCAGTGCTGGAGTAAAAGGCAAATTGTTTGCCAGATGGTTTGGGCGCGGCTTTGGTCACTTGACAAATGAAGGGGGCGGGTAGGTCAGTGTATCCGGGTGGGGCTGGCCCCATGACCATTTCCCCGTCCTTGTAAAACAATGCGGTTCCAGTTTCTCCCCCCACCCAAACTCCGTCAGATTCCTTGAATGCGTTGGCTATCAAATTAAGCTTAATTAGTTAATTATTGGTCATTAATTATTGCGCTTGGTGTAGTTACCTGGTGAAGAGGTTAATTGACTCATAAAGTCAAATTCATCAGCTGAACTAACTGTTGCCAGAGTTCCACATTGTTTGGCGCATGCGTCTATTGAATCAGCCCAGTTCAACTAAAAAATCAAATAAAAGTAGACGCGACATTTAAAATTCAACTAAAGTCATTTAAATTTTTAGAAATTGACGCAAGCTCACCTGAGGCTTGCGCACAACAGTGTAAATTGTGTTTCCCTCGGCCACTTGAGAGAACTCTTCAAAAGCAATAGCGGGGCAGCCTAAAGAAAATTTATGTAAAATTAAATGTAAAAAATATGGCGGGTTATTCTTACCGGCGGTACAATCGGCGGGAGCTACAGTTGGAGGTGGGGGTGGCGCCACGGTTGTCGTTGTGGTAGTGGTTGTTGTGGCAGTAGGACGAGGGGTGGGTCTGGAAAGACGACAGAACCGATAAAATTTTTCGGTGTAGTCGGGAATTTCTCTGGCCTTGAAGGAATTGGAAGCCTTGTTGTAGATCAGGGCCAATGCGACGCGGGGAATATAAATGCTTGTGGGTTTGGGCAAATTTTTGGCGCCAATAAAATCTCCGACTAAATCATTACTCCAACCTCTTCCGTCTTTAGTCTCCAGCCATGAATAAGTTGGATTAGCGTCATCCCGATCCCATCGAGCTCCCAGCATAAACGTGATCTCCGGTTCTATTTATTTTCAAATTGAAATTTTCAATTAAATAATCTACCCTGTTTAATTTTAACTGACTTCAAATTAATTGTACCAGGGGATTTTGTTTTGAGGGTTTGACGGAGAAATTCCAATTCTTCGGGTGTGTCCAATCGGCCTGGTCGACAGAGTCCGTCATTGTCCAAGAAGGAGGCTCCAGTCCAATTGCGCTAAATTTGAATTTCATGTAGTTTTTTTTTATAAAAGTATTTGATGTTATTTGTACCTTGTCTGTAGGAATGGCGTAGTCATACCCGTTGAAAGATTCTTTGAAGAAATAGCCTGGAGGGTAGAAAAATGATAAAAATATTTTTAAAATTATGAAAATGTGTCAACTTACTCTCCAAAGCGTAGGAGGAACCCACGAGGAGAAGGAGCCAAAATATTTGTGGTGCCATCGTAACCGTTTTTGGGAATCAAAGACGAAGAATGGATTAATGTGAACTGTTCAGAGGAGGATTTGGTTTATATAGTTTTCATTTAGTCGGGATTTAGAGTGAGTATTTCATTTTAATTTTGAAGATGATTAAATATTTGTTATGGCATGATTAGCTTTCATTATTACAAGACAAATAATTGTGGAGAATAATTGGTCTTGTCAATGATGAATTAGCAATGATTGAGCTAATTTGAATGGATTCAACTGATTGGGATGCATTATTTTCTGTGGGTTTCTGCAAGTCTGGGTTCCTTTGATGTCCCACCTGTTCTTTTGTTAAATTAAATGACTGAATAATTAACAAACATTTATAATTGACAATTGAAATCGAGCAAAATGACTCTTTTTATCATTTAAAAAGATTCTTTTTAATTGTACATTCAAGAGAAGGATGAAGTGGGTTGTGGGCGCATAAATTGCCAATTAAAATGGAGGTTGGAGAAAATTAATTGCTGGTCCGGATGCCATCATCACCGTCACTTGGCTGTGGTTTTTGGGTCTAGTCATGAATTTCAGTCACCAGATCGGGCTGACTTTAGAGGAAATATTAGAATTTGAAGAGGGTCCACAATTTATCAAATCAAGTCCACTTCAACAATTATTTTCCACCACAATTGTGTGTCACGTGATACGTTAATGGACCACGACCCTTACCACGAATTGTATATGCAATGACTGCCTATTTTTTACTGTGTTTATCATGCATTGAATAATTATTGTCAATTTTGGTGAGTCAATTCTCAGGGAGGATTTGTTATATAATTTTTACTATTCACTAAGGACACTTTATAGTTCATACAAATTTATAGCGCACAAGGGTTTTCCATCTACCGGAACGCAATAAGAAGACTCACGACTTGCTTCACAACTAAATCGACAAACTTTGGTGTGGACGTCCGCTCAAAACTATGAAAATGCCCCACTTTGATTCCCACATTCGCCACCCCATTCAATCTTCTCCCAATCCAATCCCGCTTCTTCTTCGACATCACCCGCTGACTGGCCACCCCCATCGCCGCCTTGAAAGCAACCATCTTTTCAGGCAGTGAAAACGCACGGTCGTAGAGGACAGTGAAGAGGACGATGAGGTAGATGCCAATGTAAATGAAGATAAAGGAAAGGAGGGGATGGGCAGTGAACATTCGAATCCCAAAAAACAGGCACGTGGTCGCATTAATTATTAGTACTATCTTTTCTGTAAAGATGGGGCTGGAGTAGACATGATTAAAAAACCTCAACAGTAACTCGATCCTCTTTGCATCGTCGCATTGTTCCACTATCCCCTCCATTGTTAATTCTTTTGACCTATTAATTATTTCATATTTTAAATTTGCCGCTTAATTATTTTTAGTATTTTTAATTACTTGATTAATTTATTCCGATGGTCCAGATTATGGCTGATGTCCTCGATGAATCCCAAGATGACGAAAAATCCATAATAGGAAATGCCCGTAGCATAGAAAATATGGATAGTCTCGTAGACAATCAAGAAAGCAAGGAAGCCGCCATTTTGATTTGAATGTGGTACGACCGAGTAAATGAATTGTAAGGAAGTGGGATCATACCAGTAAATGACGGGAACAATCGCTGTGACTGCCCCAATCAAGAAAAGTGCCAATGTCATGGCGCACAATTCTTGCAACGAGTAGTCCCTCCTCCTGACTTTGTTATCTACCCAAAAATGGCGGGATATTTATTTTCAAAAATGATTAACTGAAAATTAGTTACCTTGATCACAAATGCTGAGCTGGTTAAAGATGGCTTCATTGACTTGTGGATTCAAAATAAACAACATTCGAACCCACGACGCCATCACAGTGAAAAATGCTGAAGTTGCAATGTGCAGCGCAAGATGGTGAAATTCGACATACTGACCAAACCCAAGGGCCTGAATGAGGCGACCATCAATCCAAATTATGTAGCCAATAAAATTGACCAACCACCCCCAAAAAAGAAGACGGCGCCACCCATGACAGACTATTTGAATTTTTCCAGTGGAGACATTGAATTGAGCTGGATAGATGGCGATGATAGAAAGGAAATAAAATGTCCAATAAGCCACTTTTAAATCATTTTGTCGTATCATTTTTAAACTGGAAAAATTACTCGACAAAATTTTCATTTTTGAAATTATTCAGTGTCATCAATTTTGAGAAACTTTTTTGAAACTAAAAAAATTTGAAAAGTTCCTAATGAAATGGAATCCTATCACAAAAAAATTGTCACGAGAACAATTAATAGAATCAATAGTCCTACTTAATTTTAGTTAATTATCCAAAAATATCTCCGTAATTATAAACCATTTTAATGCAATGTCAACATGGAATAATCTTTTGAGTATACAAAAAATTAAAATTAATTTCGGTTATTGAAAAAATTACACCAAAAAGTACGTCAAATATTTCTCATCACTTTGCATATTAAATAGACGGGCCGACATGTTTCACGGCTATTTTAAGGCCATCTAGTGGATAAAATATTTAGTAGATTATTGAAAAAAAACGTGAGTTGACTTGAATGTTGAGTTCCCACACTTTCGATTGATATAAAACTTGGTTCAAAATTTTATTGTGACTGACAGTTTAATAAAGATTACATAGATGGAGTAAAATCATCGCGCTCATCAAGCGCAAGGGGGATCCAATAGTCGGTAGGTTTCCATTCCGAGGCACTCAAAAAATGGACAAAATAAATAATGTTAAAGCCAATAAAGATAATTGGGAACAAAATTCTACAAACTGTGTCCACTTTTGGAACAAACAAAATGGCTTTTCTTAAATCTTCCCTCAGCTTTCGCCTGGGCATCTCGTCCAAGGAATTATTTGCAGTCTCATCCTTTCCCTCGACATCCTTGCGCAATCCTCTGATTTTTTGTACTAAATACGTCACCGTCACGGACTCCCACAAAGTGATAAAAATGGCCACAAGACAGGCTGCCAAATAAATGTCGACGGCTTTAATGTAACTCACTGGTGGGCCAGTTGTGTTGGTAGCCAAATAGATGGCAGTCATGGTAAGAAGGGAAGTGACCCCAACGGCCAATCTGCTGTCGGGAGTCTCTCGCCCCATCCAGAGGGCAAAGTAGGAGATGGTGACAATGAGGAAACTTGGGAGATAAATTTGGGTGATGTAAAAATTGAGGGAGCGGATAAACAAAAATTCGAGGCCCAAAGTAAAATAGGAGCCAGTGATGGTCTTCTCGATCCAAGAACTTTGATGGTACCCTTTGGTCAGAAATCGGGGGAGGACGACTGACCCCAATTCAATTTCCACTCCCTTGTTCCCTCCTATCCAATAGTAATTCAACTTGTCCATTGTGTAGCCATAACTTTGAATTTGGAACCCACAAACTGTTCACAATATTCAAAAAATTCAATTTTACCTCCCAAAATAATTGTAAATTTAAATTTTACTTTGATGGTCCATGGGGTACAGTATCAAGCTCATCTCGCACTGGAAAGTGACAGAGACTCTGACAGAGGTCAACACTGTCCCATTCTCGTAGAGGCGAATGAGTTTATTGGGGGTGGTGGCCTCGTGGAATGTCGAGCTTTTTGCGTTGCGAAAAGCCGTGTCCGGGGTCCAAATTTCAGTGATAAATTCACTGGACAAACTGACTTCCTGTATGCCGTCTAATTTAAATACAAGACGCGGGTCGAACCAAGTCTGTAAAAATGTGGATTTAATTGTAAGGACATTAAATTAATGGTGAAGTTAATTTTCTCTCATTTACGTAAAGATGAATTAAATTACTTGGCGGAAGTAGAGATCCACTTCGTACTGCATTTTGACTTCATCAATGGCGGACAAACTAACCACCAGGATGGTCACCCCAACTTTGGTCTCTTCTTCAAAACTTGGGCGCAAACGCTTGTCGTAGTTTTCGAGTAAACTTTTCAACATTCCCGTTATTTTGTCATGCGTCATCTTATTTGAACCCTGCCCCCCATTATTTATTTTAATGGTGGACGTGGGTATGGTCTGGTTTAACTGTGAATGAACGTTTGGGAGTAAGCAGAGGGGAAAGATGGTTAAGAAAAATAGGAATTTCATTTTGCGTTTTTTGAAGATGTTAATAGGAAAACGAATGGTAGGAGAATTGAGGGATGGTTGAATTTGAGTGAGTTGGAATTGCTAGACAAGATAAGTTTTGGAGTAGCAAACAAGTTGTAGATGCCATTTGCTAATTGAAAATTGGTGGAGTACCAAAAAACTTGTCTTTCTTTTTGCACACCTTTTTTTAGGAAACCAGTTTGGCAGTGCACAGTGCATGTGTGTGGACAAGTGCATTGAAATGTGAGGCGAGTTATTTCCACTATTTTCAGGAATGTTGGTTTATTAATATTTCATTGAGCGGATACATGAGGAAATTAAATATGTAAATTAATTCATGTCTAACAACCCAGATTGCCATGTACAATGATCAATAATTCATCCAGTTCAGGGCCACGTCTTTTTCTTGGATGCTGGCCATTACAAAAAAATGAAAAAATGTAAATTAACAATTTAAATCTATTTACAAATGACTTGATGATTTATATACTTAATTTTTAGATTTTGTTTGGATATTGGCGGAAAGATTTGAAATTGTGTACAAAATTCTGCCTCAGTACACAAATGGTGAGGACTACGCTCAAATGGACAGGACATTGTCTGGAATTAGTCACGTGACATTTTTGGCATATTTTTTTCGGCACAAATGGGTACATTGTACATTGGTGTCTATTTTTGGTGGAAGAATGTTTTGCTAGTTTTTGAAGGAATAATAAGCAAAACCCCCGGAAAATGTGTGGACTTGGAGGGACGGATTTGTGTACATGAAGACCACTAAATATAAAAGATTCAAAAGTTTGGATGGTCAACTAAAAAAATAGTGTTTGTATCAACTCCATTCATTTAATATGCTTCCTATGCACAGAGGTTCCAATTAAAAACTTTAGTACATTTTAAGTAGTTCTTTGTGCAATGGCCATAGCCGCCATTTTATCCTTCTCAGCTTTAACTTGACGGGACTTTTTTGAATCATACAAGTCCATATAGTTGGTTAGCTAATTTAATTGTGTACAGTTGTACAGAGTGTAAGGACGTGAGTTTAAGGAAAAAACAAAACAGGACAAACATTTGACATGTCAGCATTCCGTTTCTGATTTGCTGGGCTGGCCCTCAGCCTCATGATGGCCACACAAATTTCATGGACTAGAGTGGACGCTCAAGATGGCTCCTGCTCGGCGGAAGTAAGACAAAATTGACTTGAGGGACGGAATTGTAATTAATTAAATATTTGACTTGGCTCCATGGCAGGGGCCGAAAGAGGTGAAGGTTGCACTGCTGCTCAGACTCTCAATGCAAGACGACCATTTGCACGGATCACGAAAGCGTCTGTAAAGGACCTGGTCGCGCATGTGGGAAGAACGTGGAGTGTTGTCATGGAATTTGTAATTTGGACACCCATTTATGTGAGTGTAAAAAGGCCGGCGAGAAGTGTGCGGTCTCCACGGAGTGTTGTGACGGACCTTGTGCTAGTGATGGAACATGCGGGGCTAAAAAGAACAATGACCCTTGTACCGTTGACTCAGACTGTGATTCAAAATTGTGTAACGGAAACAAGAAATGTGGTTGCAAGAGATTGGCCAGAATAGAAATGACTGTTGCCCCAATAAATTCAAATTGTCACGTGATAAATTTGATTGTAAAAACGGTAAATGTTGTGTTACTGAAGGGGCAATGATAAGTCAATTTGATTATTCCTATAACCGTTGTTAATCCACACAACAACCCACAAAAGGTAGACTACACTCGCACCCTAGGTGTACTCACCTCCATTCCTTATTTTTTTCCATGCGAATGGTGAAACCCGACACCTGAGAAGAGTAGACTTGTGGGCAGAAAGATATTGACAGTCAACTAAGACATTAAATTATATTTATATTTATGACAATGACAAAGTTATGCTACAAAAATGGGGCAGTATACTATGGGCATGTCTCTTGATGGAGAACAGTGACTTTTGAATTCAGTATTTTATTATTACTATAATTATCATTCACAGGCAAAAATAAATCAAATCATTTTTCCTTCATGAAAACGAATCCAGTGTAGGGAATCCATACTGTAATTTATTAGCCAGCTTTCATGATCCCTCTTCCGCCACCAATCCGATTAATTTTAAGTTAAACACAAAATTGCAGAATAATTTATTGTAAAAAGTACAAATACCATTATGATGGGTGATAAATATGCATTGTGACGTCAATTACGTTTGTGAATTCAAGGTCAAATGAGAGCTCTCGTTGGATTCTCCCTCATAGACAACCCCCCTGGCCACTCTCTGCACTCTACATGACATTTATAAACATCATTCCACTTAATTATTTTTACACTCACATTTTTGACCTTGACAGCCAACAAACTACTAACATTTTTAATTGTCCGAGTGCTTCTCTTCAATTTAATTTTTTTAATTTTTAATTTAATTTTTGTATCTCCCATTTCCCAGTGTCAAAAAAAACATGGCAAACATCACCAAAGAATTTTTGGAAGAGGCATTGGGACAACAAGTTCAACATTTTAAAACCGACGCCGGCTCGAGTGTTGGGGATGGCCATACGAGTAATATTCTGACCATTAAAGTGACCCTACCAACTCAAGAAATCCTCCACCTCGCTCTTAAAGCCTTCCCAAGTCATCCCAGTCGACAAACATTTTTGTCCAAGGGAAACATTTACTACAAAGAATTTTGCGTCTACCAAACTCTCGCGCAAGAACTTGTCAAGTTTCAGAGGGAAAATTTAAATTCTGTTATTAAACCGCCCTTTCCTCATTTTATTTATGGCCGTGCTGTCAATTATACCGCCATGCTACCATCTGGTACTTTGATTTTAAAACAAAAAATATTTTCTTGCCACAAAGGACAGTCAATGACCTCTCTGAACTTTTAGAAATTAAGGAATGTGACCCTCTGGATAATTGCATTTTGATGGCTGACATGCGCAATACCAAGGGATTTAAGTTAACTGACAGATTAACAGAACTTGATTTGGATCATTGTCAACTCATTTTACAGGCTCTGGCTACTCTCCATGGTTTGACCTGGGCTTACAAAGAAAGGTCAAATGTTCAGCGAATTTCAGAAAAATTTCCCTTTCTTGCTGAAACCTTCTTTGACCTCTTTGACCACCAAATGTTCACAGCTTTGCATGAAAGTGCTCGTGGTTTGTTTTGTGATGCCCTGGAGAAGGGAATTGAAGACCAAAATGAGAAGGTCACTCTCATTGAAGCGGTCACTAAAGCAAAGGTCAAGGCCATTGACATGATGAGTTTGTACTGTTCTGAGAAGGGCGTCCTCTCTGATTCTTCTCTTAACAAAGACAATTGTCTACGAGTTCCTAGAGAAATAGTCGAAAATGAAAGTAAGTTGACCTCAGATGAGATGACCTTTGTACATGCTAATTCCTGTATTTTTGAATTTAGTTCCTTGGCACGTAGCCGTTCACGGAGATTGTCATTCAAATAACATGTTATTCCGTTATGACAAAGTCACCAAAAAGCCAGTTGAGGCCGTCCTACTGGACCTGCAAGGAACGAGGGAAGGTGACCCCATGAGTGACATTGTCATGTGTCTCTTTCTAGGGACGACCTCTGTTTTTCGGAAGAAGCACATGGATGACCTTCTTGAACTTTACAGACAAAAGTTTGGGAGGGTTTGTGAACATTTTAAAGTATCGCCACCCAAGGATTTCACACTGCGGGAAATTCAAAGAAGGTTCCACCGGGCTCAACTTTATGGCCTGGTCAATTGTTTCATGGGACTTCCATTCATTTTGAATGACCCCAAGGATGCGGTTGACCTGGACAAGTTGAAGGAGGGGGCTACCAAGGATGACATGATTCAGGAGATGGCCAACAGTACACAGAATGTGAAAAAGAGCACAAAATTTGAAGATCGAGTCGTTGATCTTGTGAGGGGACTTTATGCCGACGGAATTATTTAAAAAATTATTAATTTTGAATGTTTTAGAATATCCCACAATTTTGTGGAGCCATGTCTACTTAACTATATTAATAAAATTAACGTTTGGTTAACATTTAATTATTCTTTGTTCTGAATGACAATAAAAATCATTTTTTTGCAATTTTAATCACCCCCAAAGTCATTCAAAATACTGTGAGCCAGTGAACACTTTAAAGGAGATTGTGTTAAATAACTCACCAGTTAAAATTAATAAAATGCATGGGGTCATTTGGGCCATTGGCATTTTAGTGAGTTTGATTACTTCAAATTATTTAATTGAAGGTAAACATTTTCTACTTTTTTTTGAATGTCAAAAAACAACTGATAGATTAGTATTAAAGATTTTGAATTTTCCCTCTCTGGGTAGCCGCGCCATGTGTGTGCCGACGATTAGAGAACACGGATCGATGCTTCATTGATTGTCCACAAGGGAAAAATGGTACGGCCAATTTTTTATAAAATGCACAATTTAATGCGACATTATTTCAGAGCGGCATCAATGCAACTGCAAACTTGTTGGCGAAAGATGTGACCTGGTTTGTAAAAATTGTAAGCTCCATCTCTTGTATCTAACTGACAATTACATTAATGTGCCTCCTTTTCAATTGGGAATGATTCAGCTGGGCGTGGAGTGTGGCAACAATATGACCTCTCCCCCATGGACATTCACTCTCTCTGTAAGGTCATTGACCCTAGCACAGTGGCCAAAAAACCCCGGGATTGTGTTTACATGAAATGGCAATTTTGCCCAGGATGTGAGTTTCATAATATTAATTATTTTTAACTGTTAATTAAAATGTGGATATGATTCACAGCGGATCAGAATTCGGACCGGCCTGTGTATTTTACACCCAAAAACCATGCCCACCTGAGGTTCCATGACGTTTGATCTAAACCGTTTGGTCTAAACCCATTTGGTCTAGACCGATTGGTCTAAAGGACTATTGGTCTAATGGACGTTTGGTCTAACCCATTTGGTCTAATGCCGTTCGGTCTAATCTACAAATTTGTAAATATAAAACCGCTAGCCATGAAAAAGAAAATAGTAATATTTTATTAATTTAATGTAACAAAAATTGAATTCTAGCAGTTTATTAAGTTTTTTCTCAAATGTATGATTTTATTAAAATACACAAAACATTGTTTTAGCAATTTACGTCTATCGTAAAAATAAAATTTAATATTGTAATATTAAAATTACCTGCAATCACACTCAGCATTTTGGTATAAGTTGCCTTATTTTTGCTGGGCAACAAAGCAAACACCTAGAGGGAGTATATGACCATTTCGGCATCCATGTATGCTGTAGACTTGACTAAATAATTTCGGACATGTTTTAAAGGTGCCATCTCCAAACCAGTGGGGGCAGTTTCTCAAAAATTTCAGATTTTTGTCAGTAGCAAAAATAATCAGTCTACTTTCTCCACTTTCTTCACCGCTGTCATATAAAAGAAATCTCTCGTTGTTTGTAGTGCCATGAAGAGATGATGGAATGAATAACTGAGTTAACGTCTTGGGATCGCCAGTTCGACTGTTGGTCATTTTCCGTACCCGGTGAATTTGTTTTTTTAAAACGGACAACTTTGAAATTTCCCCGCGCAGAGTGACATTTAAGTTTGAAGTCATTTGAGCCAATAATTGCCTCGGTTCTTCGACCGTATTTTGAGCTCGTCGTTTCATTGAAAATAAAAATCGTTTTTTGTCAATTTGAGCAGCATCAGGTTGGTGGGTGTGGCTACCGTGACTTTGGAGCTGATTTTCAAAAGTTGTGGCTCTGCCGTCGCTTCCTAAAATTAATTTATAGATACATAGGTTACATTACATTTATTTTGCATGAGCTTCATGATCCTGCAATTAAACTTCTTAGTTAAAAAATGGTGAATATTTTCAAATACAACAATTGGGCGTACCTTTATTTTTGTACTAAACACATTTCCAATACCGAATTCCGGCTGCTCCGTGGGCATTTAAACTGTATCTAAACCCACTGACAACCAACTGATCTCTACCCCTTTGGCTTTTACAAAAGCTGGCAATTTTCTGTACAATTGTAGTCGCACTTGACCCATGCACATGAGTTTCCGGTCCAGATACGTCGTCATCCAAGTCTGCGTCGGTTACTTCACATTCTCTCACACTTTCAATTTCTTCATCTATTTTTCCATCAATTTGAGTATCGGAAGCAATCAATCCAAAAGTGTTGAGGATTTCTGTTGTAGAATTACGGCGGGAGATTTGCAAGCGAATTCGTTTGGCAAATTCGTCATTATCTTCCCAAAATAATCTTTTCATTGCTAAAATTTATAAAAAAAAGTTTTAAACGTTTATGATACCGCCAATAAATTTTTGACAATTTCATGAAAATTAATTTTATTTCTTTCATTGTTTTAACCTTACTTAGGTCATTTGGGAATAAGTTGACCTGCTCTTGGGACACAAATGTGGTTTTATTTTGAACCCTGGTATCGGCAACTCTCTCTAAACTCTCTGTAGTTAAAGGGGAATTGGGTTGATAGTCATATCCCGAATCTAGGCTGGGTGTCTGTGAAGATTGGCCACTACTTGACGTTAAATCACAATTAATTACTGGATAATCTTCAAGAGTTTCAGAGTTTACTGACTGACTTGTGTTGTCGACGTGATTCTTCTCTTTGTGACGAAAAAACTGACCCTAAAAATTCCAGGTTGAATAAAAGTATTTAGAGAAAATATCTAATTTTAATTGCACATAATTTTGCTCAAAAAAATTAATAACTTGTATGTCATCCCCATTTTCTATCCATTTTAAAAAAACATACATTCGGTCGGAAACAAGAGTTGACGACCATAGACTGTCGGTTAATTTTGTCCACATTGAGTCAATATTAGTTCACTTTTGGACATCCCACTGTTCTTTGTCAGGACATATAGAAATCATTTGAGACACAATTTGTCCAACGTCGGTTTCACCCCAATAAGTCTGAGAATCCATTTTTTACCTGGAAGTACACAAGTAAAATCAAAACCTTTTTTAGTTTATTTTTTCAGTTTATTTTTAATAAATTTTAATTTTAATTGTAACTAAAATAGACCAATTCAATAAAAATGGAAATTAAAAATGATTACTTTTGTGTTGTGAAACGGGCTGTTATGAGGGTGCTAATGATGATTATAAAAGAGGTAAATATAAAGCCGCGGAAAATTAATAGAAAATCCCGGCAAATTCTTCCCACCAAAAGAATAAGTATCCCCGGCAAAAATGACAGTTTCCCTGTAATATATATATAATTTTATGCAGGTGTTAAGTTGAAAAAGTTAAATTTTGTGATTTAATTTGAGTAAATTACAGTCAATCGAGATGATGCTGTTCACTTTCCTCCCTTCATCGTCATTTCAATGACGCAATGTGAAAAACTCCATCGAGTGCAGAAGGGGAATGAGGATTTACAATTTACATTTATAAAAACAAAACATTTTAAACAGATATTGTTCAGAAAGAGTTATTTATGAAACAACTTAAGATTCATAACAAAATTGACCGGACAAAACCCACACACTAGAAACGACAAAAAGTTGATTTTTAGTACAATTCGAACGCTTCATATTTTACACTTTTTTATTTAATGAGAAACTTGGTGCGAGACGAGTTCTTTTGGATATTTTTACATTCCACATAATATTGTATTGGCAATAATTGAAAAATTTCAGTAATTTCAAAAAAAATTTCAATTGACAATTGTTTAATTGAAAGTATTGAAACCCGCCACCCAACAGATAATAATACATTATAAACCACGTAAATTAAATTAAAATTTATTAAATTTAAATCATGAAAAAGTAAGACAATCAATCTACTCGAACCTCCATCTCATAATTTTATTAAATGTACAATAATTCTAATCTGCAAGATAAATGAGATCAATCCGAAAAACTACGGTTCTACATGACATGTATTCATTTATTGACTCTGAAAAATGTCAACAGCTTTTTTCTGGATTAGACCAAATGGATTAGATCAAATGGGTTAGATCAAACGTCCATTAGACCAATAGTCCTTTAGACCAATCGGTCTAGACCAAATGGGTTTAGACCAAACGGTTTAGACCAAATGTCCCGACACGCCACCTGAGCCTGGATGGTGGAGAGGGAAGCGAGATTTAGGGGATTTGGAAATGCGGTAATTTTAAACAAAATTAAAATAATTAATTCAACTTTATGGATCGAATTACAATTAAATTATTTAAGTTTGAGAGATTTAATTGTTTTAATTGTTTGTAGACACCAATTAAATGAAGGGTCAAGTCCACAAAATCCATTTCTTGGATTTCAAAGTGAATTGTAAACGCAGACGTGAATTGCATGAGAAACTAGTTGTCCTAATTAACTTTTTTAATAAATTGTGATTCTTCTAATTGTGCCCGCATTTTTTAAATTTCTTCTGTCTTCACATTGCATTTCAGCGTCCCCTGGGATTAATTTTATTTTAATTACAATCAGTACAGACAAATAAAATCACATGTTTAAATAGCTTCAAAAGCTCAATTAAAAAAGAGGAAATAAAATGAATCTTCTTAAGACTGGCTCCGCCCACTTTCATTTTTTCAGAGTTGTTGGTAATGTTAATTGGTCACTCTTGACCTGGTCCAAGTGGAGTTTGTACCTGTAGACGATGACCATGGCAAGGGGATGGAAGAGGACGAGAATGATGGCGAATGGGGAGAATGGGATGGGCCTCAAATAAATTTGAATGGTGAGCACAATTGACAGCGTCCCCACTCCTCCCAGCCACTCCACCAGTACGATGGCCTTACCCTAATTAAATCTCCATTATTCCAATTAATTTCCATTAAATTAATCAACTCACCAGGTGGACTCCTGCGAGGAGTAAAAGACCCAGGAAGAGGACAATTACGTTTATTGATAAAGGGAGAAATTCAAAAAAGTAAAATGGCGCCAATCTCTCCACCACGTTTTCCACTAGTCCACTACACAGGAAGATCCCATACATCTACCAAATAGTATACTTGAACATTAGAATTAAATTGAGGAATTTATTTAAATATTTTTCACAACCTACAATTTGCAATTTCCCCACGGTTTTGACCCCAAACGATTTTTGGGATGGGGAGCAAAAATATTGCCACTCTGACTGGGGCCCTGTCCAATTTGTGTCTTTCAATTGAACATTTTCATCTGTCAGGCTAATCATCCCAATTATAATTAATTTGTACAAACAGCCAGTCCAAGACGTGCAAAAGTTCAAATAGTTTTGGACTTGATCCTCCGAAAATTTGATTAAAATCTCATCCAAAAAAAATATATAAAATTTACAAAATTATCGGACAACTTGGAAATTTACGAAAATATTTTGGAGAATTTTTTTCACAGCTTGTTGAATTTGTAAAAGGTTTAAAAAATGCGTAAAGGGGAATGTATTACTAAAGAGAGAGGGAGAGTTGGGGATTGTTAAATTGATTTTATGCATTTAAATATTTAAACACGTTCCATTATAAAATTTTTGCTAAAGTTGACATAAAAATCATTGAACACAACAGCCCCCCATTCTCTCAACTGTTGAGAGGCGGATGTTCATCCATTGAATCCAACTTCAAAATCAGCACTATTTGAAATTCAGCACTTGTCACACTTCCAGGGTTGTCGTGGGTCAATGACCTCTACATACAAATTACCATGTCCTCATATTTTTTACAGCTAAAGCAACTATTAAATTATGCACTCATTTCATTTTAAAAACAATTATTTTATATTGATGATTTATGATTTATCCGCATCAAATTGAATTCAAATATTTTGCGTTGACGGATGACCTCTATTTTGCCGAAGGTCAGGAATTCAGGATATTTTTATAATGATTTAAACTCCAATTAAAATATGGGCCAATACGCAATTTTCACTACGTCGCGAGTCAAAATTGAACCGAGTTCTATTGGATAAAATAAAAATAAATTGTGCCCAAATTCTTTTGGTCAAAGTGCAAACAATAATTTTAATGGGGATTGTAGTTAACACTGACGATGAGTCAACTTGGAATGTGTGACACATGCCCCCCATTTTTGCCAGCGAAAAATAAAAATAGCAAGCCAATTCTTTGGCAAGTCACATGGGCTTCCGTAACCTTGCTAAATGTGACGGTCTACAAAACAAAAAAACTATTTTGGCACATTCGCTCTCTCTCTCTCTCTGTGCAGCCACAAAACGTTTTATCCAATTTTTTTGTGTATAGTAAACTTGATAAACTTAATTATAATTAAATTAATTAGAAAATGGATTATTCAGAAATGTACATAGAAGTGGATCAGTCCCCCATTAATTCAATTGAAGAGCCCCTGCCTCAGCCAGCCACCAGCACGGGAGAAATTCCTTTTCAAAATGAATTAGTAAGAATTTAATTACAATTAAATGTTAAATTATTATTTAGTGAAATAATTTTTAATTAATTTTAGATAATTGAAACAATTTTGAAATACCTGACTTTCCATCAATTAAAAGCGTGCCGTCGAGTCAACAAAAGTTGGCAAAGACTTTGCACAAAATTTGTGCGTCAAAAAGATTTGTCTATTGTGAATTTAATTTATGATTCCCGCCAAAAAACTTTTTGCCACCACTCCTCTAATTGTCTCACTGACTTGATTGAAATAATTCAAGGATCTCTCAACCAAAAAACAGAGTTTCCCTGCACGTCCTTTAGTTTTGTAGGGGGCGCTTTGAAGGACAAAGAAGTTGAATCATTTTTCCAGCTTTATGGCCCACAAATAAAATATTTGAGCCTGTCCAGTGCTTTGCATGAAAATACTTGCAAAAAAGCGTTCAAAAATATTTTGCAGTTGTGGACACCATCTCTGGAGAAATTGCAAGTGTGTGGGTTCTATAGTATCCCATGGGAAACCAATGAGAAGTTGAGTCTTCTTAGTCTGAGGAAATTCGCGTGGACATACGACGAAAATTTTAAACATTATGGCACCATCTCCAAGATTTTGAGTGGCGCCCCCTATCTCGAAATAATTGAAAATGTTGACCCCGAATATGATCTTGGTGTGATCACCCAGTGTGGGAAAGCGTCGGTGGTGAAGGAATTAATTTGTCGGGCACCCCCCAACAATTTTATGGAATACGTTCATGCCAATGGAGGGGAACATAAATTAATTAAATTAATTGTCTTTGAACATTCTCCGCTAGATGGCCTCAACGAATTGTTAAAGTCAAGTCGGTTTACGCTGCAAGTTTTACATTTGCCAAATAAACCGGGAGATCAAAGTCTGACCTTTCCTGTTTTGACAAAATTGAGGGAACTGAAAGTGAGACAAAATTTGTCAATTTTAGGGGGCGTAGACGTGAATCGCCATTTTCCTAATTTGGTGACCTTTGATGTGTCAAATGTTGTTTGTGATAAGAAAAAAGTGCCAAAATTTGATTTTAGTTCAAGCCCCTTGAATCAATTTACTAAATGCCAGACTTTAATTGTGAGAGATAATTGTAGTCAAGTCTGGATGAAAAAATTGTATGGATTGTGCCCCAATTTCAAAAAGTGTGTGGTCATTGGACATGCCCATTTGGATTTGATTTTACCGCTCATTTTCAAAATTTGGACACATTTAGGGGAACTTGAAATTGAGATTTATGCTATTCGTCTTCCTCCCGTTAATTTTGATTCGGTTTTTACTGGCTTGGATCCCATCACATGTCAAAATGGGAACAATGGGGTCATTAAGGGTCAAGGGCAAGGCATAAACAAATTAAAGGGTTTGTTATTTTATTTTAATTAGCTTGGGAAATTGTTTAATTGCTCATTTAAATTTTAGATCTCAAAATTCTACGTCTCATTTTTAAGTTACCAAAATTGGACAACTTTTTTGACCCTTTACCTGGTATGACCCCGTTTCAGTTTAGTGAGGTCAGTGTCCTCTATGGGTTCAAGTTGATGGAAAATCTCAGGGTCAGCGTCATGGCTGATCACTCCCTTGATATTTGGTTTAGTAAGTGCCACATTTAAATTTTTTGAATTGTCTAGTCGCAGTTGTGTTATTTTGTCCGGACAAAATAGAATTTACTATCCAGTGGACAAAATGGATGAAATGGTCAAAATGGACGAAATGGACAAAATCATATGCATAACATGCTACATACATAATAAGGTCTAAAAGTTAACTAAAGGCACATTCTTTTGGCTATAGTGGAGTTGGTAAAGTTAAAAATATTTCTTTGTGTACTTTGACCAAAGAGTACTTATATAATATTTATATACTCTCTGATTGTAGCAATAGTTTTTTTTAAAAAAAGTAGAAAAAATACTAAAATTATTAAAATTTGAGATATCATGTGAATCAAAACATTTGTACTTGAACTATTATTCTTTAGTAAATATTTTATGATTTTGTTTTTTGTTTAATGTTCAATTTAGGTATTTCTTAAAAAAAATTTGCTCCCTAAACATAGTCTACACAGTCCATAGTTCCTGGCCATAGCCAGGCCAAGCCAATTTTAATTCCATTCACATTGGGGTTAAACAATTAACGCAGAGCATGTGGATAAGTACATTAATGCGATGCATTGGAGTTTTTAGCTTGACTACAATGTTAAAATTAATTTTGTCCATTT
>JAQIVZ010001685.1:0-28880 GCA_034700945.1 Arrhopalites spinosus
CAATGATTTAATTCTACTTAAACCCACTTAATTAAAACACGAGACAAAAAAAAATTCACTTTAGTGTTGAGGAGAGTCGCTTCCTCATTGAAATCGAAAAATAAAATGAGACAAAATGATGGAGATGAAGTAAAACGTATTCTACAATAATTAGAATATTTTCTGATAAGCCCATTTTTTAGCTTCATGCAAATTGAATAAAAATGCATATGTACGCGTTTTCCTTTTAGATTAATTGGAGTACAGGCACGGACATGATTTTTTTTTATCGCAGAATCCAAAGAATGTCGAAAAGGCGAAACTCTTATCTACTGGCTACATTTTTTTCTCCATAAGAGACAAATGGAATTCTTTCAAAGTAACAAAATTATCAATGGGGCAAAAGTATACAGCAATTCATTTTAGTTTTGTAAAAAAAATTACGTGTGTCATACGGATACAACATTTTATTATTTTCCTGTATACGACCGATGTCTACTGGACCCGTAATGCGACCTTGTTAACAAGTTGACGACCAAATGATCAGTTCCACTAAAAATTGACCAAATCATTGAGATGAATTGCATGCGTTGTATATTATGAAAACATGAGTTTAATAATGTAGGCACTACAAGGAATAAACATTTTAGTCAGTTTCCATTTAATTCTCTTTATTTGCCACACTTGAGACTTTGTTGTTTACAATCTAAAGAATATTATTCATTTAAATCTATTCGGCCACATTATTATTATTCTACCATAACAGAGACACAAAAAAACAATTAGTACAAAATTAGAATAATATATTAGAATAATTACTACATAAACTAAATGGAGAATGAAATTAATTAATTTATGTAAACCCGTTTCAGACTTTTCTGTACATTTATCTAGTCTTTATACACTTTTATAGGAACTTTTCCGGTTGAACATGTTTGTGCAAGCATTTACTTTATATTGGTGCAAATAATATGTATAAGCTGCAATCAAAGCATTACTCAGTCAGTAAACTTACTTGTTAGTACATATAAAATTACAAGTCCTATCATCTAAAGTTAACTAACTTTGAATTTACACAAAAAGTTGATCAAGTTATTGTTCTCAAGTTTTTTTACATTATTTAACTTTTGAGCTTGCCACATGATGCATTTAATTGGTTCTTTGTCAGCATTCTAACATTTTGCAGTGATCAAAAATATATGAGTAATGTAATAATAATAATAATTGTATTCATTAATAGTTAATACAGTGGGGGACAACGAGCATTTTAATACTAGTCATTATCGGCGTTAAGGAAAAAAGAAAAAAAATCATTCAGTTGCACGGTATTGTATTTCCAAGGAAGATTTAGTTTTATTTTTTTGAGAGGCTAGAGACCCTTTTTTCTAAGGGAGGATTATAATGCTCCTGACATACATATGAAAGAAAATTTTGTATATTTATGATTTAATCAATTGAAATTTGATGCGAGTCTCATTCTTGGGTAGTGACGAAAGTACTTCCTTTTCGAGTCACCCCAATGCATTTCCTCGACACGGCTAGTGCTGGATCAATACAACGCGATGGAATTTTACCCAATCGTCGTCCAAAATTTTTGGTACTTTTCAATTCTGGTAGATTTGTATTGGAGTCTGTCGAATTGTTTAAATTCTCTTCAATTCGACTCACTTGTTGAAATACACTACCGGTCTCAATGACAGTAGACAGGTCAGGAAATTGGCTCTTGTCATTCTCAAGGGTTTGATTATGATTACTGACAGTCTTGGAGGTGGATCGGGGGGATGATGAGGCTGAGGCTGTACTGGAATTTCCAGACTTGACACTCTCATTCTCCTCATGAATTGTGGCAAGGGTTGAGGCAATGGTCAATGATGGATACTTTCCTTCCACAAAATTCGACTTTGACTTTTGTCTTTGAGAATGCTTCCGTCTCATGGTATTCTGTGCATGTAAATGGGATGTATTGTAGTGGTACAATGTTTCTATCCTTCCATCAGGGAATGTGACGACTAATTTATCAACAAAATAAAAATGTTTCATAATAATATTATGAAATAGTTTTAAATTCAAAATGTACTCACCATTTCCATAAGAAGAAGTAAAGAGGGGTAGACTATTGTAATGACCAATCTTTGGATCAACGTGGGATGCTGAGCCAGACTCAAAGGTTGATGGGATGGGATGAAAACAATCAGAGGAGGATGTTTGATGTCCATAGAAAGGGAACAAGTCGGATGGATTTGGAGTTGCACTACTCGTAGAATGAGTCTCAATTGGATGCATTAACATTTCCACTATAATTTACAAAACATTTTAGTTTAATTAATTTTAATTTTGTTACATACATACACTACTGACTTACATTTTGTTCTCATAAAATCATTATTATTTCGACTTCCAACTTTCCCAGGATAACGACGTTGTATGATGGACCCATATTTTTGACTCTGACAAAGTCTTTGATGTTTGACACACGTTTTTTGTGCCCATTGATTATTCACTGCTACATTTCTTGCAGAATCTTGTTTAGTACATTTGCCTCCTCTCAGTCCTCTTCCCGTCGGAGGTTTATGAGCTACCGTGGTTCTAATTATAAATATTATGATACCGTAATTTTAATTGTCATTATATTATTCATCAAATTAAATTGACTAACATATTTGGAACATTGGCATTCATGTCTAGACGAGAATTGGCCCGTGATACGTGATTGGCCCTCTCCCTTGGAGTTCGTTGAACTCGACCAGTAGTGGTCCTTTGACGCACTGTCCTGTTCTGTCCTTCACAACATTTGAGCTCTCCAATATCTTTTTGGCATGCAAAAAGAACTAAACCCGAGACCAACGCAATGAAGGCAGCCATGAGCATTACACAACCCTTGGTCCGAATCTCATTTTGGTAAAATTGGGAAATCTTGCTTCCACAACCCTTCAAAGAAAGTTAATCATTGAGCAAGTTTAATTACATTTCTAATATTGAATACAATGGTTTACATCTATATTAATAATGGTCTTGGCTGAGTCTACGGACATGTTTGGAGCTAAAAAACCATGCCCACATGATGGAAGTGGTACTCTTTCTTTTCGATTACAGCATGAGTCTGGAACAGAATAATTCCCATTTAGAATTTGACTCGTCAAGGGTCCACTCCAATCAATGTAGCTCTTGATTCCACAACAATCATACTACATAATTACCAATCATTTAGTTAATTTTCAGAATAATTAGTAGAAGTGAATTTGACACACCTGCCATTGAAAGTCATACAACCAAGTTGTGAAATGAGAGTCATCAGTATACTTTTTAAACGTTGAAAATATTTCCTTGCTAATATCCAGCTCCAGGGATGCTAGGGAGAGGGATGTCAAGTGATTTAATTATCACAAAATTATGTTGTACAAAAGTACAAAAGTTGTAGGATACCTCTAATACAAGCCACGCCATGTAAGAGTTGAACTGCAAATGACCCTAATAAAATGAATGCTGACCTGATCAACAGGAGGAAACCTGTAAGCTCTAGAATCTATAATATACCAGTGTATTCATTATTAACGTATCCTTGAATGTAACTTTTGACACACACATAATTTAATGGAAACAATGCTATGATCAAGTTTCAGTTTTTTTAGGTCACTGGGGTCATAAATAAATAATTTATTACTTTTAAACTTTTGAGATTCATCCAAAATGTAAAGTTGGAGGAAACTGAGAGTGGTCATTTTTACCCTAGACAGGGACGTAGCTAGATCTAGCTTTCGGCTCTAGCTAGAGCCGAAACGGGTAAAAACTCCGTTTTTTATCTAGTGCTATTTTTTTCAAAATTCCTCATTGTATTTAGTGTAAAGCGGGAGAAAGTTTAGGGGGGAGGGGTTACAACCAGGAAACCCCGGTCGTGGCTACGCCCCTGTACCAAGAGTATAATGTACTGACAGTAATGTAAGGGACAAGAATGAAAATTCTCGTCACAGTATACAGTGACCCTCATCCATCATATATCGCTACGGTTCAGAAAATGGCCACGTCAATTTAAGAGCCGAAGGCTTACAATTCAAGGGACAGAAAGCATATGTATTGAAGGAGGTGGTGAACACCTTCAAAATTATCATTGAATTACCATAAAATTATGTGTGTCAAAAGTTACATTCAAGGATGAATATATGATGAATACACTGGTAATATTATATGAGTCTCCTATTCAGACCTCAAAGATGCCCACCGAAGGTCGGATTTTTTAGGTTTTTAATTTTTTCTCTGATAGAGCACATAAAAAAATAAGCGACCACGTATTTTTTATTTTGAAATTTTTTTTCTTAACCATTTTCAAAGTTGCGATTTTCGTGTTTTGAACCCTCAGAAAAGGTTTCTGAGGGTTCAAAAAATACGTGGTCGCTTATTTTATGTGCTCTATCAGAAAAAAAATTAAAAACCTAAAAAATCCGACCTTCGGTCCGGATCTTCCAGGTCTGAATAAGAGACACTCATATTCATTGTTCAAAAGTATACGAAATTCAAGTTGTTACTCTCACCAGCAGTACAAATACATTTTCTGATTTATGATGGCCAACAATCCAAAGAGACCAGCCACAATGTAGAATGAATTTATAGAGAGCATCAAGTACACGGTGTAGTGTTGGTTAAATGGCCAGTCTCCCTTGTCCGGGAATTTTGTGAGTTCTCTCACATTGAAAATGTTTCCAATTACTCCATACACCTATTTACATTATATTTGCAATGACATTGCCCCATGTTGACAGATATTCATGTTGTACAGTCAAGTACTTACAGCAAATATTCCCAAGATTGTACTTGCGACGGACGTATATAATTTGGGATTCATTTTGAATTTTGAGGACAGAGTCGATAATTTTATCAATATATTTTAAAGCCCATAATTTAGTGGAGAACCACACAATACCATATTGTCCAAAGGAACCCTAGAATCAAAGTGCTGACTAAAATTTCAAAATAACTGATTCGTGCCTCTGGGTCACGGGAATTATTGATGGCTTGAGAGAGAAAACAACACATTCTTTGAAATTCATCCCTATAACTCAAAGCCCTCTCTCCCACAGAGCAAGTATAATATGTTCCACAGAGCAAGTAGAATGTAGAGGCGAAATGAAGCCATTTCCCCGAAATTCCCCATGCCAGGACCCCCTTTTTTGCAATGTACCGATTTCTGGTAATTTCCATATCAACCCTTAATTGCATATCTATGATGCAAAGACACTTACATTTAAATTAATTAACTATTGGTGATTTTACGTTTAAATTACTTGACAGAAAGAATATCATGCTTAAACTAGTTGACCCATTGGATTTACGTTTAAATTACTTGCCCCAATGGATTTTTACGTTTAATTTACTTGACCCAAAAAGTAGTATGCTTAAATTACTTGCGCCAAAGAATATTACGTTTAAATTACTTGACCCAAAAAAGATCAATTGGGGCAAGTAATTTAGGCATAATTTTCTTTGGGGCAAGTAATTTAAACGTAAAATCCATTGGGGCAAGTTTTTTTAGCATAATATTCTTTGGGTCAAGTAATTTAAACGTAATATTCTTTGGCGCAAGTAATTTAAGCATAATATTTTTTGGGTCAAGTAAATTAAACGTAAAAATCCATTGGGGCAAGTAATTTAAACGTAAAATCCAATGGGTCAACTAGTTTAAGCATGATATTCTTTCTGTCGAGTAATTTAAACGTAAAATCACCAATAGTTAATTAATTTAAATGTAAGTGTCTTTGCATCATAGATATGCAATTAAGGGTTGATATGGAAATTACCAGAAATCGGTACATTGCAAAAAAGGGGGTCCTGGCATGGGGAATTTCGGGGAAATGGCTTCATTTCGCCTCTACATTCTACTTGCTCTGTGATATGTTCTGTGCTCACTCCTGTCAACGCATCAGCCCAAAGCATGTATCCTATAGAGTCGACATCCGACAAGGTGCCTAACTAGGCGGTCTCGATAAGAAGACCTTGTTGAAAGAAGAAAAATTCTGTGATAATTTCTATGACAACAATAATCCAAAATATTCATTTCCTCCACTATAGTGGAGGAAACACATGAATAATGTGATATGATATACCCATGTGCCATGTACAAATACTAATCGTAAGTATATGAAAACCAGGAAATTATACAGAAACTATTTGCGAAAAAGACGTATTCCTTCAAAATAGTGTGACACATAAACCAAGATTGTTCAAGTTTCCAAATCAATTTATTTGATTACACTGGAAAACAGATACAAAAGCATTAAAAAAAATGATCACCAATTTGGTGACACCAAATCATAACTTTCATGGAATGACATTATGACATAGCATACCTATATGATAGGCTTGTGTATAATATAAAGAAAAAAGTAAAAAAGTTACAGAAAATCACTGTAACTTAAGTTGTTCTTGGAAAATTATCAGTCAAATTAGGGTCAGTCAGATCCATGGATGTGAGTTGCTGTCCAATGACGACAACAGCGTCATCGACTTCAGCGTAGTCATCTTCAAAGAAATCAGCAGATTGAAATGTTTTATTAGCCCTTGCAGGTTTTCTTGGAGTCTTCTCAACTTCAGCCCTATCGTCCATTTCTCTTTGTTGAGCTCGAAGAGATATGACGGGTCTGATGCCCATTTTGTGTAGATCTTCAATTTGAATACATCCGGCTCCCGTGGCAATCCTGTCATCAGGATACAATTCTCCCGTCAATTCCTCATACATTTTCTTTGCTGACAGTCTTTTTGCCAAGAAAATACTGTCACTCGCACCAATGGCCGTAGCCCCTCCAATTGTACATTTGAAAGCAAAATTATTCTCAGTTTTAGTAAGTTTTGGTGAGACTTGAGTGTAGACTGGCTCACACAATTCTTCCATCTCACACAATTCCTTCAGGTCTCGATAAATCATGGGATTGACTCGACATCCAGGAAGAAGACCATAGTTTGGAATGTCATGACCTTCCTCTCGCATCTTTTCAAGTAAATCTCCAGCAGCCAGTTGAAGAGCAAGACGATGACGAGGAGCTTCTCCATGTCCATTGAAAAATCCAACCGATAGAATGACTCGATAGCGAACAGCCTCAGGTCCACTTTGTCCAGCCAAATGAATTTCGAAAGTTTTTTCATCAATTCGAGTTGAGCATTCCATGGCCATATTTTTGAGAACTCCAAGTGGACTTATCATAATTCCATCATCAGTCAGTAAAGTGTCACGATGGTCCACAAATGTATTCTCCAAAGCATCGACTAGTGTTGGTGCAGTTGAGCAGAAAGAGCTCACACTCCCAGTAATTGAACCCATAGGAGTATCCATTGTTATGTTGAGAGACTAAAAAATAATTTACAAAACATACAATGATGGTGAATAATATAATGGCATTAAACTTGTAGAAATACACGTAGTTGAAAATTTCAACTTGAAATAATGTCAGTACTCACCGTTGGTTGACTAGTACATTCACAGGTATAGGACACAGGTCAAAGGACTAGAGAGAGAAACTTCAACAGGTCAATCTGCTCGTCTTACTCTCGGCATGGATTGAGTTGCCATTGAGTATCGAGGTTCAATTCGAAAGGTTTTCCCGCGTCGAGAAAAATATTGAAAAAAAGGTTTTAATTTTTGTAATTTTTTACAAATAATTACTTTAGTTAAAGTTGTTGAACTTTGAGATCGTTGAGTCAACTGTGATACGTATTTTGGTACACAAGCCTACGTTTCATGTTGTCATTTGGAATTCCTGTCATAAGGATTATTAGTAGTACGTCAATTGCTGGAAAATTTCGACTTTTCACACGGCAAATTCCAATATTAGTTAATTACAATCTTTCCATAAGAAATATTACCATGAGTAGTGCAGCTGTTGACACCAAAGAAGTTGAAGCTTTTCAACGGCTTCCTCTGTCCGTTGTACCAAAACACTACACGTTAGAATTGGAACCAAATCTAGAAACCTTCAAGTTTAGTGGTCAAGAAGTGATTGACGTTGTGGTAAGTCATGAATGTCATTTAAATTATGCTTTGATCTCTATCATCATATTAGGACTGTCAGTCATGGAAATATTTCAACATTTGAAAACATTGTAGGTCAAGGAAGAGACAGGACAAGTCTTATTGAATGCTGCTGATTTGGTTGTGACTAAAGCTGTATGGACGAGTAATGGAAGCAGTCAAGAAGCATCCGTGACATTGAATCCAAAACAAGAAACTCTCAAACTCCTTTTTGAACCTTCGTTGAAGCCATCCAATGGAACTCTTAGTATTGAGTTTACTGGAGAATTGAACAATAAAATGAGAGGATTTTATCGTTCCAAATACCGGACTGCTGATGGAGTGGACCGGTATAATGCCGTGACTCAATTTGAAGCGACAGATGCTCGTAGATGTTTTCCATGTTGGGATGAACCAGCCATCAAGTCTACATTTGATGTCTCTTTAATTGTACCCAAAGAAAAAGTTGCTCTCTCTAACATGCCGGTCAAGACAACCACGGAGCATCCAACGAATCCAAATTTACATAGACTGGAGTATGAAAGGACACCAATCATGTAAGTGAACAATCTCAATCTACTACATCTTCCAACATGTAAACAAGAAAAAATGTTGAAAATTTGAGAATTTATAATTTTAAATTTTAAACATATTTTCAGGTCAACCTATCTGGTTGCCTTTGTCGTGGGTGATTTTGATTATGTCGAAGGTCGGTCCTCTGATGGAGTTTTGTGTCGTGTATACACTCCACCAGGAAAGAAAGAGCAAGGAAGATTTGCTTTAGATGTGACTGTTCGCGTGTTGCCGTACTATAAAGAGTATTTTGGTATAGCCTATCCACTACCCAAGATGGACTTAATTGCAATCGCTGATTTTGCAAGTGGAGCAATGGAGGTCCGTACATACTTTTGACAAACATATTTGATATATATTTTGTAGGTACCTATACGTAATAATGTATTTATTGTCCTATCTTTGAATCCAATCAGAACTGGGGTTTAATAACCTATCGAGAGACATGTCTTCTGGTTGATGACTCAAATACATCGGCCACCAACAAACAATGGATTGCTATTGTCGTGGGACATGAAATAGCACATCAGGTTGAAATTTGTTTGAAATTAAATTAGTTAGAAATTCACTTTATCTTCACATATCTAGACATATATTTTATACAAAAAAAATAATTTAAATAATATGCTTACATCATAATATTACAGTGGTTTGGAAATCTTGTCACAATGGAATGGTGGACTCATTTGTGGTACTGTTTTGATTGATTGTTTACTATAATAATTCAGATCAACTTTAAAACATTTAAATTGAATTTAATTAATGTAAATTAATTAATGTAGGTTAAATGAGGGGTATGCGAGTTGGATAGAGTTTCTCTGTGTGGATCACTTGTTTCCCGAGGTAAGATATTAATCTCTATCGCTCGTATATTGGAAATAATAACATTAAAAATAGTTACTTTAACATTTTTTCTGTACGTAGTATGACATTTGGACCCAGTTCGTTACTGATACATTTATTCGAGCATTGGAGTTGGATGCACTAGAAAGTAGTCACCCCATTGGTAAGTTAAATTTCAATAAAAGGCTACATGATGCTTTGTATATGTCGAATTATTCAGTCTCCGATTTTAATATGTTATTTTATATTTAAAATTCAAATTTTAGAGGTTCCGGTTCAACATCCATCTGAGATTGATGAAATTTTTGACGATATTTGTGAGTCTTTATCCTTGAATTAAACATATATAAGTACCATGGTACATTAAAAAAACTCTAACGCTTATTAGTTCAAGAGACAATAAGTGTTAATTTACAGTAGTCCTTATGTATTATTGTCCTACAATTTTCAGCGTATTCAAAAGGAGCTGCCGTCATCCGCATGCTGCATGACTACATTGGAATCAACGACTTTAAGAGAGGAATGAACTTATATTTAACTCGACATCAGGTCAGTATTGACGTATCAATTTTGGGTTCTTATCTTAAAACGCACGTCTAGTGGTTTCAATTTTTTGTATTCCATACATGCAAAGTTTACCTACTAAAATATATGATATGTCAATGTTAGTATGGAAATGCTTTCACGGAGGATTTGTGGTCGGCCCTTGAGGAGTCCAGTGGCAAGCCAGTAGCAGCTGTAATGTCTACATGGACCAAACAAATGGGGTTCCCACTCATAAGTGTGACTGGTAAACAAGTAGGAAATAATAGAGTTTTGACACTGACTCAAGAAAAGTATTCATCAAATCCCTTACTTCGTGGTAGTGCCAATGCTCAAAATTATAGCTGGCTCATTCCATTGTCATTTTCTTCATCGAAAAATCCCGGAGCAGCTGTGAATGAAGTACTGATGGACAAAAAAACTATGGAAGTTACTATACCCGATGTGGATGAGTCTCAATGGGTCAAGGTATGCATTCATGTACATATTAATTTTATATTCTTTGTACATTATTTTAAATGTGTTCATCATATTGTAGCTAAATCCTGGTGCTGTTGGTTACTATCGAGTTCGCTATACCCCAGAAATGTTACAACAATTGATTCCAGCCATAAGAGAAAAAACTATACCACCATTAGACAGGCTAGGCATTTTGGATGATCTTTTCTCCTTGGTACAGTCAGGACAATGTTCTACAGTGGATGTAAGATATATAATTTTAATTTTATATATTTCGGCATACTATTATGTCAATTTTAATAATGAATGTATGTATTAACTTTCAGATGCTTCAAGTTCTGGAAGGTAATTTCAATCATTCATATTATTCAAAAAATAAAAAATTTTTTTTTACCAATTTAAACATTTTGAAAATGAATCTAATTGTATAAATTTGTATATTGTCATACAGCCTTTATTGAAGAAGATGTGTACACTGTTTGGTCCAGCATAAGTAATATTCTTGGCAAGCTCAACATCCTAGCAGCTTACACTGATGACCATGAGTCATTCAAAGCATACGGAAGACGAATTTTTAGCCGAATCACTGAAAAAGTAGGATGGGAATCCAAAGAAAATGAAAGTACGACCAGATATCATCTTCTTATATCGTCTGTTCTAATATATTTCTATTTTCTATAATGCAACTTTTCTGAATTTGTAGCGCATTTACAAACCCTTCTGCGTTCATTGGTGCTCAATCGAATGGTTTCCTTTGACAACAAGGATGTTATTGAGGAAGCTAAAATTCGGTTTGCCGCCCATGTCAAAGGAGAAAAAATTATTCCTGCAGATTTACGAAGTTGTGTGTACAAGGCCGTTTTGTCAGTCGGTGATGAGGCTGTGTTCCAGTCAATGCTCACGGTATTTTTTCATAATTATATTTATTTATATATTGCTTATTTGTTCATGATAACATGATGTACCAAATCCAGATTTACTAGTAAGAGGCACTCGAATACAATAAAGATGTATAATTTGTCCGACATCATATAGGCTATATATATGTAATAATAAATAACTATTGCTCTTTTTTAAAAGCTTTACCGACAAGCGGATATAATGGAGGAGAAGGATCGGATTGCTAGAGCTCTTGGTAAAATGCCAACTTGAATTAAAAAAAATTAGAGTACACCATTATACTTATCAGTGAAATAATTAAGACTTGTACTCTAAATATTTCATTATTTTCTTAGGCTCCATGAAGGATGCTGCTCTACTTCAAAAGGTTCTCGAATTCTCTTTGTCAGAAGATGTCCGAAGCCAAGATACAATTTTCATTATAATCGCGGTACGTACACATTTTAAACCAGAGTCAAAAAAAAGAAATTTACGAATAGTTTTTCAACTTATATTATTACTCATATGTAGGTCGGGATGACGAGATTAGGTCGTGATCTTGCTTGGGAATTTTTCAAACAACGTGTTGATCTTTTCAAAACTCGCTATCTTGTAAGTTGAAACATAATGTTTTTCAATTTGAGCATTTTAAATAAAAATTATTTCATATCTGATTCTCGAGGGATTCTACTTCGGTATGTAAGTACTTACATGGAGAATTTTTATTTTGATATGTTATAGGGGGGACAAATGGTTTCACGCATTGTGAAATATGTCACAGAGAATTTTGTCACGGAAGACAAGGCTGTTGAAGTTGGTATGATCATTTTTTACTTTTTAAATTACTTTTCCAAATTTGAAGAGAAATGACGATTATTGGATTATTATTTGATTTATTTTTGTTATTTCTTCCTTTATTTTAATGATTTTTTTAATTTATTAAATAAATTTTATTCATAGAATCATTCTTCACGGAACATCAATATCCTGGCACTGAAAGTGAGTTTATTATTTAACAAAAATTAAATCATTTGATTCTGTAATTTAAACAAAATTTACTGTATAGATTTGATTTTCAAACATTAATTTTTTTAAATTAGGAACTGTTCAACAATCGATTGAAAGTATAAGAGTGAACGAAGCATGGATGAAGAGAGATCAGGCGCACATTCAGGCCTACCTAAAATCAGTTGCCTAACATGACGTAAAAATTTTACGACTATGAACAATTATGATTCACATTGTAAAAAAATGATTATCAGATCATAATATTATTATAAAATTGGTTGCAACATCAGTGAAAAATATTTGTAACGTTGTAATCAGCTGTAGAGTTATAAAAAATAATTATGGTGATTCAATATGACTTTGATTATGCATAAAAATATTCCAGTTTGTAATGTCTAGTTTACTCTCGTAAATGGAAAAATTGTTGGATGACATTTCAATTGAAATATCTTTCGGTAAAATCATAGTCTAGCATTATTAAATTAAGGAGTTTTGTAAATTATCTGTTCGTAACGTTTTTGGAAGCTTTCAAAGTAAATTATATTGAAATCAGTAAATTAATTAAGTAATCATAGTTTTTTTTGGCACCCATCACTAAATAACACAAATAAATGATTCTGTTGAGTCTTTACTTTATATTGCTGTGAACAGGACATGACATGGGATTATTTGTTGCCCTGGAAAGATTTCAATGATAGTACAATGCAGAAAGTACGCTCATGGGAAATAAAAAACTCATAGTTGACGTCAATTCGGATTTTGAGGACCACAAGAATAATCTTATTCTTTTTTGTAAAAATGCAATTATGAAATAGCAATTTATAGAATATGAACTACAAAAAAAGTCATGTGCATTCATTTACAAACATGATAATATAATAGTACATATAAAAGTACCTGATAAAATTCCTGCTAGGCATAACACGATTTAGATAAATAAAACTACATTTATGGCACGAAAGTCTGGGAAGGAGGCTTCACTTAGCCTGGCTCATGGACCTTATCAAAGACTACTACCCGACAATGTGATACCTGACAATTACCTCATATGCTTGAAACCAAACTGGGAAAATTTGTGCTTTGAAGGATCTGAAATTGTTCATTTGACAATTAACAAAGATGTCAAGGAGGTTACTTTGCATGCTACAGACTTGACAATTGGAAAAATAATGTGGGTGGAGGATCAAACAGACAATTGTCAGGAGCCCATCTCATGGTAATGATTTTTGTACATTCAATCAACTAATTTTACACAAGATTATCAAAGAAGAGTACTCTCAAAAATGTGACTAATTAATTAAGTTATGTTAATTCCATCTTTAAGTAATATCGTGAACAATGAATTGCTCAAAATAATTTTCGAACCACCTTTGAATCCGAGTCAAGGAAGTTTACGGATAAACTATACAGGTTAGTACAACTGCTAAATTTTAGTCTGCAGTGTAGTATTTTTTGTATTGTTATTTAATGTGTACAGCTGATGGTAAAACGAGTTAATGTAATGTAGCTTGGTGGGATAATAATTTAATTTAGGATTAATCACGGCCAAAGGCAGTACCAAGGGCCTCTTTAAAACAAAACAAACTGATGACGTTGCCACAAACTTTGAGACTCAAAGTGCCCACAGATGTTTTCCATGTTGGTATGAGTTCTCTTTAGGATGAGTTATGAGGTTGTCAAATTGACTTGCATACTTAGTACAATTTAATTTAATTGGCATGTAGGTCTCTTAGAATTAATCCCCATTAAAGAGAGAGGTTTCCACTGTACGTTCGCGATTAATATGAAATAATATATAAATTTTATATGAATTAATTACTGTACTCTTGCCGTGTTTTTTGGCACATTCAGCTCGCCTTTCTCTCAAAAATGGAGCACAGTGAGATCTTTCAGTATTTTAGTTGTCTTGAAGAAAAATATAATCTACTCAAAATAAAATGCACTTTAACGTGATTTTCACGTTGACCTCAAAAAGAGGTCACAGAACCAAGAAGAAGAAAAAATGTAAAGACAAAATTTTAGAGAATATGATTTTGCAGAAATATAATTTTTTCACAATTTTTTGAACTATTGGCCTCAATAGACACAATGTCCAGAGCCAATTATGTTTATGCCTGATCAAATGAGAATCCATGATTGGCCAAAATGTCCAGCCTGGAAAGGTCATTCCAGGCAACAATAAAACAATTGCGCTTTACAAATTTGACAACCTCGAAACTCGATCATTTCTCATCCTGCTCATAAGTTACCTATACAATGTCATGGATTAATGTTTTTTATTTAAAATCTTTAGGGATGAACCAGGAATGAAGGCGACCTTTGATCTTTGTTTAATAATTCCGAAAGAATTAACAGCAATGTCAAACATGGTAAGAATTAGCGGAAACGTATTATAGGAGGGGTATATTCTTGGTTTGTTTTCGATGATTTCTCAGGGATATCAAGCAGTTAATAACGCAAACATTTAATGAATTACATACAAAGCTTGTTCATGTGAAGTGACCTTAAATTTTGTGTTAGAAAATAACTACACAGTCTAGTACATAAGTCACTGTCACTACCAATCTAATAACACTTTTATCAAAGTAGATGCAAAAAATAGACTACAGAAAGGTCGGTAACCACCAGTAAATGAAAAAGCCTTCATTTTATTCCAACATCCTTCAAATTTTGTCCTCTGCTACAACTAGCATTGTTTTATAAAATTGGACAATTAATTCAGCTTCCTTTGTCGAAGGGAGACCAAATTTGTTGGATTTTTTCCTACAAATGATAAAATACAAAAATTGTGTCAGGTTCGTACGTACATGAGAGAGAATCATTTGATAACATTTCATCTTTTATAATAACAAAATAAATATATACTTAAATAAATACTACGTTTTTACTTTGGTACCTAAGTAAGTATGTACATACTTAAGGTAAAGTACATACTAAAGCTGTAAGGCTACGCAGTAAAGCTAGAATAGATGAATGCATTACTTACTTTTACTTTTTCCTTCAGCTTATTATCTATCTACGGGTTCTTTCGGAGATGTGTCGCCGTTGCATGTATTAGTTGTGATTCCTACATTTTAAAAAATACAATAAAAATATTTATACAATAGTACTTACTGATTGAAAGCAAATCTATGACCCATGTCTCGGCACATTTGTTGAAGCTACAAAAAAACAGGAGAGAGATTATACCTTTGTTGTGGTTTCTAAGCCTTGTCTTCTACAACAAAAAAATGCTTGTAATATTATAAATAGCAATGTATAGTAATTTACAGAGTGAGTTTCAAATTTCTGTCAGGGACATGAATGTACAGAATGTCCCTTAGGAAAGAATATATTTATATACTTTATGCAAATTTGCTAAATATTAAGAGGGAGATTGACTTACCGCATCCTCAATTCGACGTTCGAGTTCGGCGTTTCGACGTGTGATTTCGGCGTCTCGACGTATGATTTCGGCCCCGATCGCCGCCCTGACAGTCGAATCCTGTTCTTGTGCAAGCATTTCAACAAGGGTAGGAAATGCAATTTGACTGTAGTCCATCTGCAAAAAAAATATTTGTTTTAACTGCTGTTAGCATAATATGTAGATCTATGTAAAATGTGATTTAAATGATTAAGTAGTGAATGTCATTTACTATAAATAAATCTTACCTTTCTTAGTAAGTTTCTTAGTCTTCTAAATAAATAATCAGTCTTTAAATCCTTTGACAAGAGAACAAAGGTATAACAGGAGAGAGAGACAAAGACCAAATTACGATTTTACCGCAATACATTAAAGAGAGCTGTCGTTATGTGGCGTAGGCTTAAAAATTTGTTAGTTGCGAGGAGGTTTGATCTCACCATACCCCTCAGCCCTTTTTCTGGCCAGTCAAAAATGACTAACAATTATAGGCGTTTCGGGCTAAAAGAATTATACCTACAAAATATATTAAATGGAGAACAAGATAAAAGTATGACGTAATATAAATGTTGAATATTCTTTCTCTTTAGCCCGTGAAAGTGGCTTATGCCCATCGATCCAAGCAAAATTTACATGTTGTAGAATTTAGCAAAACACCTCCCATGTCAACATACTCGTTAAGTTTCTGCGTGGGTACCTTCGACTTTATCAGTGACCAAACACCCGAAAATGTCCTGTGCCGTGTGTACACTGGGAAGGGTAACAAGAAACTTGGACGATTTGCCCTCGATCTTGCCATGAAAATTCTTCCATTTTACAGCTCATTTTTTGGTTGTAATTATCCTTTACCAAAATTAGATTTAATAGGATTGTCAGAGACTTTGTCAGGTAAGGATCTGAAAATTCTAATTGTTTTGAACAATTTATTTAAAAATAAAGTTACTTTGATGTCTATAAAGCCTATATATAATATTTACCAGGTGGGATTGGACGCTGGGGAGTAATAAGTTTACGAGATGCCAATTTGTATGTTGATGAACACTCTTCCGGACAATTTTTACAATCGCTTTCACTATTAATTGCCCATGAGCTGGCTTATTCTTGGTAACCAAAATCCCGATACTAATTATCATGTCTTTTAAGCACTAAGTGAATAGTCTATCATAATAAAATATACTCCAGTTGAAAAAATTCGGCATCACAGGTTTGGAAATTTAGTGTCAATGCAGTGGCCCAACAGTTTTTGGCTCAAGGAAAGTTTCACAACTTTTATGGAGTATTTTACTGTGGACCACTTTTCACCCCATTTTGAGGTGCACCTTTAATTTTTGCTTATTTTTCATGTAATTTTTTTTAAGTTGATGATATACTATTTAACTTTTTTCTCAAAATAAAGATTTGGCCTCAATTCATTTGTAATTGTTTCATCAAAGCCATGGAATTGGATTGTAATCGATTCGCCCATGCCATTGAGATGCCCACTAATACTGGAGGAGATTTAGTGGAAACGAACGACCCTTACATGAATTTTAAAGGGGCAGCACTCATTCGAATGCTGTACAATTACATTTGTGAGCAAGCGTTTTGTGATGGAATGGCTCTTTTTGTCAGTCGTCATCAGTTCAAAAATGCCAAGAGTGAAGATTTTTGGAGGGTTCTTAGCGGTACGAAAAATAATTCTGTGTTTTGATAATTTGTGCAATTAAAACACTGTAAAAAAACATAAATAGCTTGGTAATTAATATATAGGTTATTTTTGATATATTTTAAATAGAAGTCTCTGGAAAGCCCATTGAGGGAATGATGAACAGTTGGATGAGGCAATCTGGTTATCCACTTGTCAAAGTATCCACCAAACAAGAAGGGAATTATCGACTATTTACACTCACCCAAGAAAAATTTCAAGGAGAGCTAGTTCAAAGGGACAATAGAGGAAGTATCGTGTCCAAGGACAAGGATCTCGTATGGACCATTCCCATTACATTCTCCTCTAAGGGTTAACTATTTTAACTTAATTTATTTACCTGTATACATATAACATATAATAGTCGAATGACGTAAATTAGGTGACAAAATTAATATTCGGCTAAAATTATTTCATTTGGTTGCCCTATTTTGTCATGTACTTCAAATTCTGATATTAATTGTGTCATTTGTAGGAAATCCAGAATTACACAAAGTTATAATGGAGAAGAAAACAATAACTGTGAGTATTTCAATTGGAAAGGCTCATTGGGTGAATGTGAGTTTTTTAACCAAAAATCGTACTAAGGGTCATACTTTTTTTAGTATTGATGTTAATCTTAGATGCAATAATTTTAGATCAATCCAGGACTACATGGATTCTTCAGAGTTCGCTACAGCCATGGTAGTTTAATTAACCATTTTAAATGACAATGTTAAACATTAATTTACTGGTCAATTCATTTTATGTTAGAATGTTTCACCCAATTTCTCTCTGCTGTTCGACAAAGACAATTGCCAGTTATAGAACGGATAGGGATACTCAGTGACTTATTTGCCATGACCCAAAATGGTCAGAGTTCAACAGTTGAGGTTTGTTTTTTTTATTCATTTTTGTTGTCTTTTTTTGTGAATTGTAAAGTAATAATGATGTCTGGACAGATTCTGAGTGTATTGGAAGCTTACATTGAAGAAACAAATTATTCAGTGTGGAAATTGATGACGTGTATTTTACAAAAATTGAATTTACTTTTGGAATACACAGATTTTCATGGAAAATTTTTATCCTACACTCGATTCATTTTGTCTAATATTGAAGAGAAGACGAAATGGGAGTCAAAAGATAATGAAGGTGAGTATGGAGACATTTCAGAAAAGTCATAGAATTTACTTATAAATTGGAAAAAAATAATTTTCTATCCGACTGGATATTAGTAAAGACTAATATTTCTTTTTAAAAAAATGTTCATGGGAGTTAGCTAAAACATAATTATAATGGTGCATAATGAATGTATTTTGTTTAGGTCATCTTGTAACATTACGACGTGGAGTAATTTTGTCGATGATGATATTTCTAAATGATGAGGGCACACTGGCTGAGGCTCACAAACGATACGAGCTTCATGCAAAAGGAGAATTAAATATTCCCCCAGATTTGCGAACCCTCGTCTACAGTTCAGTTCTACGTGAAGGAGATGAAGAAACTGTCAAAGCCATGTTTAAGGTAACCAATTATTGCCAATTTGAATGTGACCATTAGTCATGAGGTCCTGTCACTATAGCGAGTAAAGATCACACCAGACAAAAGAATTGTACTAAAAGGTACCTTCAAAATTTCATAGGTGTTCGTTTGTCGTATGAACATGTAAGTTGACGTCAGGGTTCATTTGCATTCATGATTTGTATTCTAGTTGGGGTATTGAAACATTTTTGCATACTTTGTATTGTCAATATATTGGCATTGACAATCTTCCCCTTCATGATTAGGATCCTTTAGGTGAAACATTGTAATATTCATCATATCAAGTCTATTATGGTAATTAACCAATGAATTGAGTTTGCTATTATTAAATTTATCACCTTTGACTGCTCACAATATTATTGTGTGGTGTTGACTTTTATGTCCTCAAAATTTTGAAACATATTCTTGTGCATTTATTAATGTAGTCAAGTTGATTTGTCAAAATTATGTTTTTCATAATATTGTAAGTACATATACTCTGGTTACTGAATTGCCCCTGATGTAGGTAAATATTTCTTGTACAATTTTTTGTTTAGCTTTTCCTCTCGATTGAATTGAAATCGACTGTTTTTTTTTGAGGTTTTAATTCACTTTTAGACTCTTCTAATTTTAAAGTGTGAGAATAATTACAACAAAATGTGAGAATAGATGAGTAGGAGTCATTTTCCATGTACACAGATTTCTTTGAAAATAAAAGACAGTCCAACTAACCAAAACAACACACGTTTTCCCAATCCATCAATTCTCCCCAGTTACTTTGTCGACAACATCGATCAAGTCTGACTATGCAGTCATCAAGTAATTCTCAATAAGCTATACCTAGTTACACACATGAGTCGGTTTATTTTTTTTCTTGATAAATACACATCGCTTTCACTGTATTCATTGCCATATAAAATAAATCATATTGTTTTCTTTCCAACGGTTTAATCTTCAAAGAATTGGTAGAATACAAGAATAGATTTGATAAAAGATTACATTTTTATATTATTATTATTATTTGGGACAATCGACAAATAGCAATCATCATTATAGATAGATGTATGGGTAAAATTGCTGAAAAAAATAGTCTGTGACTGTTGCATACATGTTGAATGTGCATCAATAATAATAATAATTAAAATGTACAATATGCCTTACATGCTAAATTGAACATTTAAATAGAACGAGAATAGAGTCACAAAAAAAGTGGGGGTACATGTAGAGTGGGGAGATTATTTGTTACATGTTATGGAGTAGGAAAATGAGAGAAGGAGATGTACAAATAATAAACTTACATGTACAAAAGAGTGGGTACAATATGGACATAAAAATGTGAATGATGGAAATTCGGCCTTTGTGTGTAAGTGATCAGAATAAGTAATATGTTATTTGTTATATGTACAGTAGTCATTTGATATTCTTTAGAGAGAGAGAGAGAGAGACAGAAATAGATAATATGAAAATACTCTCTCTGAGAATGAGATGAGATGGAAATATTATTATTGTGGTTAGATGGACGTGTGGATAATCACAGTCGTTGCCGTGTTGTTGGGTTATGAAGTGTGCAGAGTTATAGAATTGGAATTCATTGACCGTTGGTTTATGTTGATTTGATTCAATGGTTGAGATGGACGGGGGGAGAGATGGACGGAAGGGCAGAGACAGATTTGAAAATTAGAAAGTTATTTATCTCTCAAGTTTGTTTTGAAAGGTGTATTACGAGAGACTGCAGGGGATTTATGAGTCTATGATGAAAGACGGAGAGGGTACAGAAGGACCAAATAAAAATCTTTTTGCTTCTGCATTCTGAATTCTGATCATCCACAATTTAACATGCACCTATCCATCTCTCATGTCATCTGTAACCACTCACACATCCCCTACTCTGTATTATAATTCCCATATTCCATTACTTTCTCAGTTTCCTGGCCTATATCGATTGTAGTGTGGTGTGTGTGTCTATGATGAGAAAAATCCATTTTAAGTTTCAAGTCAATAATAAGAGTCACTGTAGTGCATCAAGAGTGATGTCTTGTCTAATGCAAAAATAAAATAATCGTATAATTGACTGTCCAGGAGGACATGTTATCTATCTACACTCTAACTACGTGCTCAATCTTTTTTACAAACAAAGATTAGAGTGTGTATAAAATATATCATATGTCTAGTCAAAATCCAATGGTATATTATAGATTATAGTCATGTGTGTGTGTGTACAATATTCTAAACCATTTGCACCCACTTAAGTCAAAGTACTTTGCATTCTAGCCAAAGAGTCTTCATTTCGATTCAACTTTGTTCCTGTCCTCAGTTCAAATATCTATTCAGTCGTCATTTTTCAAAATCTCATTCAGTCCTACCCCTCTCCACGTCCTCTCTCTCTCTCCTCCTCCTCATCTCATGACCAATCCTATACACAAACCACAATTTTATGCAATCTACTTTATGAATTATGAATACCAATTTCTATCAAACTATTCAAATTCATCACTGTGTTGACCATTAAATAAACTTTCATGTCTCTAAACGACTCACATTGACGACAGCTTTAGAGTCCCTCTGACAAATTTTTTTTGACGAAAGAATACAGATACTCAAATGCTAGTCTAGTACATGAAAGAAGGAATAATTAAACATTTCTTGTCATTTCATCAACATTTTTTTTTAATTTATTACAAATACCTTAATATTTAATTGGCCTCTGTTTCTAATACTTTTTTGTTCTCTATTGTGTGGTCAGTGTGATCAGTACATGCGGCACGCGTCTAACATTAAATGACAATGGTTCAACAACAATTTGTACTACAATCCTTGGATTATTATTATCTACCTGTATGCATGTGTTACATACAATTAGGTATGATAGTAGTGACTGTGAGTACTATCACCATCAATTTTGATGACTCCCCTTTGACTTTTTTTTTGTCTTCATCATTTACAATTAGTGAGTTGATGCACAATAATTTTCATTTCAAAAATAGAATGCCATTTATTTTAGAAAATTTGAAATCATCATCATCAGAGTCAAAGACATAATTATAGACATTGAAAGAATCCTCACAAGTGTGTACTTACCTGAGTAGGAACGGGAGGAGGAATTAGAGTCTTATCTTAATGGTCAACAGATTTTCAAGTCAAGGGAGTCATACACAGTGGAGGCACATAGTAGGAACAGACCCATCATTAAAAAATGTGGCTCGCGTGCAACGGCAGTGGAATTGAAAATTGAAATTACAAAATGTTCAGAGAGACGGAGAGAGATCTTGTTATGATGATTATTATAGTACAGTGTGTCTAAGGGTATGTAAGGGAAGGTGAGAGAGACAAGTTTCTCTGTGTACAATTCAGTAGAACAAGTGACATGAGATACGACTAAGAAGCTATGGGATGTATAACATAATATAGTTCGTGGTACAAAATATAATAATGATCTCCTTGATGATGATGAGAATTAGGAGAGACGACGGCTTCAAGAGAGAGAGAGAGGAGCACATCTAAATGTACGTTATATTATTATTGTGGTTTTTTTTGCACAGTGTTCTTTGTAAATCACATTTATTGTCTGCCTCTGTATATGTATAAGTGAGATGAAATTATGAAATGGATCTTGTTCAACACACGTGCCAGTCATCTTCCCAGCTGTAATTAAGTCTGAGAGGAGAGCGAACAGGAAAAAAATTTGTAATGATACCTTTAATTAAGCGGGAGGGAAATAAAAGTCTTATCCATGTGTCCCTTCTTGTAAGATGAAAGACAGAGAGAAGAATAATCTGTATCGCCGTCTTTTTTTCTCTCTTCTTTTTGACTCTCATTACTGCCATCGTAGCCTATATTTATGTACAATGTGCAGACCATTGAGTTGTCTTGGGACTTTGATGGGGAAAAAAAAGGGAAGCGTAATAGTGGGACAACAATATAGACTCAATTAATAAATGTAGAGTTGTTAACGATAGCCAACATACATATGCAGATAAGACTGAGATAATTATGGTTAACTGTAGGATGTAGGAGTAGACCTAATAATAAAAACAATTGTCCTTCCTTCTCTACAGTCTCATTTGACAACTAGTTTTCAAGAAGGAAGGACCAAGGAACAAGTTGATCTGATTATATTGTGTATTAATATATGAAATTCACATGACTTTTAAATTGATTTGTAATTCCATCCTTTAATTATTGCAATATTGTCAAAGATTGTATAATGTTATCAATATGTAAAGGGTGCATGGTATACAGATTATGAATTTGTATTGTTTTTTCTTGTTCTTTGTACGGGTATGCATGATGATCCTTATCTGTGGACATAATGACTGAAAGGAAGAATGAAATGCGGATTTGGGACTTGGCTCTTGAAGAGGACTAGATGACTCAATCTTTGGAAAACAAGTGGGTTGATTGATCCTGAATAGAATTTGGATAAATGAGGAGGATTTGTTTTTTGAAAGGAAGGAAAGATGAAGGAGTTGCCTATAGCTGTGGTCATCCGTGTATGTATGCATTGAATTGACGAGTTGATAAAATGTGTAGCTTTTCCTCTTTGGTATTTATTGATAGGATGACTCGATAGATTATGACTGAGCCCGAGAGAAAAGTTGCTCTTCCAGGCAACTACTCTGAATTTTTCTTAAACACTCTCCTGCTTAGCTTGAGGAACAATATAATATATTCACCTGTGTTTTGTATTGTTCCTCATCCTCTTCTTTTTTATTTTATTTTCTAATAACTATATCCTCAACACTGTCTTGTATTATAACATATTATAATAAATGAAATACAAAAAGGGAAGAGAGAACACCCCGGATTTTTGTTATACTCAACAAGTTGATCTTCCTTTAGGAGTATGGTATTATATCGAGACAACATAAGGAAGGGATGTTCCATTGGAGTGTGTGAGTATTGATGGTCTTGGTTTTATATCTTCATTATGCGTCGATAATGAACTCATTTATTATATGGGAGAAAAAAATATGGGGCTCTTAACAGAGGGAGAGAGTCCTCATTATGAGGAACGTCCATTCGCTCTCTCTCCAACCTTTCAGTACACTAGCCATCCATCCTTGTCCATCCTAAAATTTTGTGATGCTTTACATTCGAAACAAGCATTCCTCTCCGTGAAGTCTAATTCATGTATCTGTACATGGTCAACATTTTCAGCCAATTTTAATCTTCAACTTTTGTACACCTCAAATTAATTGTATTTTAATATTTATCAATATTAGTACATTTGCTGTAAAAAATATATAGAACCTCCTTTAAGTACATGTGTTGGTTTTGGTTGACTACATGAATTTTTTTTTGAAAATGATGTCACATTTAAATTTTTTTGGTGTACTTTTGTTTCGTTTTTGACGTGTGCCACATGTCATGAGATGATCCCCTTCTTGTGGTCTTTGTACAGATAGACTGAGAATTGACTAAATTTCTGGTTGTGACAATGTGGTTTTTTTGTAAAAAGAGCTAAATAGTTGTGAGTAGAGCTAGGAAACAAGATAAGAGAGGGAAAACGGAGGGATGTTGTCAAAATAAAAAGATTTATTTCTCATAATCATTTCATTGAGGATGAACAGGATGAATGAAGAAGAGTGTCTTGGTTGAGATGATGACAAAGGCGTAGTATATGTCCCATTTACTCTCGTTGATTAAAAAAAAATTGTGAGAATCTTCATTAGGTTCAACAACAGGCAGGAATGCCATGTAGTTTATAATATTTACAATTTACAATATTACATCTATCTCTCTAGTTGTACATCCCCCTCTCCCTCAAAAAGATTTTCTACTCTATTACATTTAACATAAACCCACAAGCTGAGACTTGTCAAATATTAGCATTGTTGTACCGTATCTGTATAATAAGATGGTAAGGTGACAGTGATAGCCAACAGCGTCATCCTGTCTTAAAAATTATTATGTGTACTTGATTTTTTTCCATGCAAATCTTCACATTGACGACTAAAAAGAACTGAGAAGGCTGTATGTACACATTTTAATAAGAGTCAAGATGGATACGGTACACATGTAGACGGGAGAAAAAATTGTTTGATAATAATAATAATCATTCCCTTTTTTCTCTTTTAACTTTGTAATTCTTTCAATCCATATGGCAGAAAAGACATGGAAAAGAACTACAAGAGAGAGAGAGAGAGAGAGTGAGCGGTGAAGGAAACTAGAGAGGGTTGGAATGAAATTGTGGAAATCATGCTGATTTTCTATTATTATTATTATTAATATATTAATATAGCTCAAGCAAGATTCTTCCAAGGAAGGAGATGGGAGGTAAAAAAAATGTTCAAAAGTCAAAATGTAGATTGACTAAATTGGAAGAAATGTAAATAAGATTGGGAAAAGTATAGACTAATTGTATGTAAACAGACAGACAGTTGAACGTGTGGGCCTCTTTTCTTATTTTTTTTGTATTCTCTTTTTTTCCTCCTCTCCTCGTCATCATATTTACCTTAGCTGAAAATTTACGAGCACAGGAATATGAAATTAGTAGTCATGGGAGGAAAACAAGAAGAAGAAGGTTATAAAGATGCTGTTATGAGAGTTGACAGCAAGACAGAAAGAGGTAGAGAGAATATCGGATTTACACTTGGGTGATGTACAGACTCAAGAAAAGAATGAGAAAAGGCTATTGTACATATACACAGAGAGAGTCTATGTAAACACTACAAAATATAATATTAATCTCTTTTTATTAATGCCCTTTTGCTTCATTCTCTTCTTTCTTCTTTTATTTTTCTAGATGTACCGTGAGTCAGAGTGGATGGAGGAGAAGGATCGGATTGCCAAATCCCTTGGTAGTGTCAAGAATGTAGACAAAGTCAAAATGATTCTGGATTTTTCCATTTCAGAAGATATTCAAAGTCAACACACCATTCAAATCATTTCTACTCTCTCTAGCTCGAAGACGGGGAGAGAATTGAGTTGGATTTTTTTGAAAGAACATTGGAAATTATTTCATCATCGATATTCGGTAATTTTATTAATTTTAGTAACTTCTTTTGAACCCCACAATATTCTATTGCATTCATTTCTTTGTGGAGACATGATATGGCCATGTACATGTATATCAGTTGAAAGTATACATTTTTTCATTTTTTTGTTCATCTTGTCAATTGATGGAAATTCTGCTGTCATCATTTCATTTGGTGTAATGTCACAGTGGCCGCGGAACGAGGGGGACGGGTGGTACAATGTCCCCCCAATGTTAGAAGATCATCATAGATAAAAGAAGATAGAATAGACGACTCTATCTTTCTACGTCTCACAACTAAATGTGTACCGAATGTGTACCCAAAGGTATGTACATGATGTGTGTTTGACACTTGTGTACTAAATGTATACCCAAAGGTATGTACATGATGTGTCTTTCAATGCTACAGCTTAGACTACTGTGGTAGCATTGACAATGTTTGCTGGAAATGTTTCCGAGATGAGCTCTTCTCTTTAATTGCCCCAAGCTAAGCTTCGAGGGATAAAGTCAATACAAGCGTTATCAATGTTATCATTCATAAAGCTGGATCAATTTTTCTAAGAAATGAAGGATTCTAATTTTGGCTGTCAAAAAGGGTACTTGAAGGACAAAATGAATGACATGTCACAAGTAGTATTCCATTTGATTTTTTCTTGTCATGTAAAATTTTTTCATCACAAAATATTACAATTAAAATTAAAATTGCCTCTCTCTCTACTATGTTCCATCATACAAGTGAGATAGCCGCATCTTTACCATATCATGTACATATCCAAAGGCCAGGCATGTCTTAGGCTTTTGACAGAATCCTTTCTGCAAGTTGACTATTCTATGTTTGTTGTTCTATGGAAGATCATAAATATAGGGGGACACTTAATGCATATGTCCCCTCAGATATTTTGTCTAAAAAAATAAATTCACTTCAATACACATTCACAATTCATTCGATTCGTTTGTTCAGCTAGACGTTCATGACTTTGAAATCGACCTTTCAAAGGACTTGAGGACTAAACTGAGTCATCAAAGGGTTTCATTATTCCAACACCCAATTTCTCAGAAACGCGCACACCCAATGTATATAATGAATTCCTCTATTGGAACCAACAATGAATGTCTATAGTATGCCTATGGTAAAAAACGTTCTCCTTGCTTTTTAAAATAGCTCATTCATGGAAAATATATTCTCCAAAAGCCTACACGGCCATCACACGTATAATATTAATTTGACTTCTGTCTCATATGTATTAGAGCTGAGTGTAAAACACAAAAATATTTTCATTAGTGTTTTCATGCAGCTACTATTCACAGCATTAACAAATTAGTTTAAAATGTCTCAAAAATCTTATCAAAAAGAAAACAGTTCAGGAAAAAAATAAAAAATAATGAGGAAACCGACACTGAAAAGGGTACAAGGAGTAAAAAACCCACTTTGCTTTCTTGGATTATTAGACCGGACAAGGCGCAGAAAGAAAAATCAGCAACTCAATCAAATAATGAACAACGTAAATAATTTTTACTTCATAATAATTGATTTTTTTAAAAAAATGAACGTATAAAGTATTTAATTTAAATTGTTTGATATTACAGATGCGACACTGCAAACCTCGTTCGTCTCGAATTCAACTGTGGAAAATTCCGTGTCACAAAATCCAATTGAAAATAATTCGACATTTAAAAATTCATTACTGGCTGGGAATTCAAATGTCCGTGGTCCTTCTCCACAACATCCACCACCAGAAGTGACAGCCAGTAATCCGAACCAAGTTTCCCAAGTAGCCAGTGATATTTCACAAAATATTCCCAATGAGCCCCACCAACCAGCCAAGGTTGCTCCACAAAAAGTGGGAACTCGAAATCACTATTTTCAACAACAGTGGTACGTCGACTATCCCTGGCTTCTTTATGATGGGAAAGAAAAAATGTTTTGTTTGTCTTGTGTCAAAGCTCATCACCTCAAATTATTTTCAAATTCGACTGCTGTTCGATTGGCATTCATATCAGAAGGATACACCAACTGGAAAAATGGAAAGGAGAACATATTGAAACATCAATCTAGTAATCAACATGAGGAAGCAGTTTCAAAACTTGAGAGTTTCAAAACTGCTACTGTTAGTGCCCAACTGTCCCATGCCCATTGCATAGACCAAGAAAATGCGCGAAAAGCGTTAGTTACTCTTTTCACCGCGTTACAATTTTTGGGTCGGCAAGGTCTGCCCTCACAAGGTCATGAGTCAGATTCTGGAAATTTTTTGACCCTTCTTGACCTTAGAAGCAATGATATTCCAATTCTACAAAAATGGCAAACAAGGAAAAAACCATTCACATCTCATAATATTCAAAATGAAATGTTCAAAATTATGGCCCATCAAATTTTGAGAGACATTGGCGATGAAATCAGAAACGCTGGAGAATTCAGTATTATAGTAGACGAGAGTACAGAGATTTCAGTTAAAGAACAAGTGAGCATTTGTGTCAGATATGTACAGGACAACCTACCACAAGTTGAGGTTGTCCTTGGCCTTTACAACACAGACACAACTGTTAAAACCCTTACCAATATTATCGTGGATGTGTTTGCTCGACTCCATTTATCCATTGACAATTTGTGTGGACAGTGCTATGATGGAGCGGCCAATATGTCGGGAATTTTTAAAGAAGTGCAGGCTAATATACTGCGAAAACAGCCCAAGGCGTTGTTTGTCCATTGTTTTAATCACAGTTTAAACCTGGCTCTTCAAGACTGTGAAATGAAATCCCTTTTTCCATTCCATAATGACGTGGATAAATGACCTTGGTGTTTTGTGCAAACGTTCACCAAAAAGGTACAAAACGAAAATTTAATATTTATAATTTATTATAATTTATGATTATTATATATTAATATTTAATATTATTTATTAATATTTTTGTACAGATTAAATTGTTTCCAATCATTGGCAAAGGACGACACCACTTCGTCATTAAAGAGCAAAAATCCTCGCCCGTTGTGTTCGACTCGGTGGACTGTGAGGTGTCAAAGTATTGACACCATTATCGAAAATTA
>JAQIVZ010001686.1:0-28870 GCA_034700945.1 Arrhopalites spinosus
CTGCTCAACTTGGTGTCTCATATGAGAATTCATGAGAAGGTCAAGCCCTTTTCCTGTACTTTGTGTCCCTATCGGTCTAAAGAACGTGGCAACATCACACGACACATGGCCCAGGTCCACTCAAGAGAGAGGAATTTCAAGTGTCATCTCTGTCCCTTCGCTGAAAAAACAAACGTCGTGCTAAAAAAGCATCTCAAGACTTATTCTCAAGAGAAGCCCTTTAAATGTGTCCAGTGCCCTTACAAATCTCGATTTTCCAAAAATCTCAAGGCCCACCTGAGAACTCACAATGGAGAGAGGTTTTTTTCTTGTTCTTTTTGTGACTATCAAGGGTTCACTACTGAAAATTTAAGGGTCCACGTTGCCAAGCATACGGGGGAGAGGCCATGGAAATGTCACTTGTGCTCTTATGCCACAGCTCATAGTTCAAGAGACCTGAAGAGGCATTTGAAGACACATGACCAGGGAGTGGGAAGAACTGGAGGTGACAAGAATAAAAAGGGTCATCTTAAGGTCAACAAGAAACCGAAGGGGCTCATGTCAAGAGAAGGAGAAATGTTGAATTGTAAATTGTTTAATTGTGACTTTACTACAAAAGCAGAGAAAGAGTTGGCCAAGCATTTAAATGTCCACAAAGTGCCTTTCGTCCTTCTCAAAAAACTCTCCATAATTTTCATGTAATCCCCATTCGAATATTTCCTTGTTATTTTACATGACAAAATTTATATTTTCTCAATTTATCTTCTTTTTTAGTTCTTTAGCTCATTCGTAGAAGACATTAATTTAACCAGCTTGTAGTTTTCTTTTTGTCATTTGTAATTAACTTGGTTCTCCCATGGAGGCTGATAACAGACTGTTAAAGATACGGAAAATAAGAAAATGTCCTTTATTGTTCATGTATGAAGCTGGAGGGTTTAATGGCTACAATTTCTATAATCATAATATTAATTTTTCTCAATTTATATTAAATATTAAGCAACAAATGTATACATCAATTTTGTTCCCTGTGAAGGTTATAATTATAGGATCTCGAATAAACGTATAGACATCCGATACGTATCTCGTGTTAAATGTGTATTTTATTTATTTATCTTTGTGTGCCTAATTTTTCATATTCTCTTCTGGCATACATTCAAATGGTTTCATTTCATATGCATTTTTTAAACATCAAACTTACTGCATATATGTAGTCTGAATTCTCTACGCGACAAAAACTGCAAAAATACATTCAATAATTAATTAATTATTGAAAAATGTTATGCTAATGCTAATACAAATACGTAACATCAACTTTGTTTTGACTCTTCTATTTTAGTCTGAGCATGATAATGATAACCCAAACCAATCTAATGTAGTAACTAAATTCATAGTTCAAACCTCAATTAAATAATATTTTTAATTAGTTAACGCAATCTGTAAATAATTTTCGTTAAGCTTTGTCAGCATAGTCGCTGCTCTACTGCAAAGCGATTTTGTTTTTCGGCATATATCTTATTTTAAGGGTTAGTTACAAAGACAATCTTCATAAAAGTTGGTTTTCATAAATTATGCTATCTTGCCCCGTATAAATTTTTTACAATTTTTATGAATGAGTAGTAAGTAACATTGGATGATTTTATGCAAAGGATCTGTCAATTTATCTCTTGTGTGTGCAAATCTTTGTTCATGTGTTAGTTCTACAAGTTTAATAGCATGCACAGTCAAATGTATTCTGGATCTCTGTGTGTATGACCTTGTAAAAGTTTGATGTTCCCTGTGAATAGACATGTACATAATATTCTTGAACATGACATTGCTTTTACAGTTAAAAAGTTTATGTACAACCTCGTTATTAAATATATTAATTAAATTATCCTTATAATAATTTTTCTGTATAGCTTCATTATATAGAATCTGATCCACCCCTACTCATTTTATATAGTAAAGTCAGACTTAATCCTCTTCCAATACTTGTAACTTATGATAGTTTTAATTTCATCGTCTTGTTCAGGCACGCCTCTTTTGTGGACTCAGAACTTGTGTGTTTCTCCAGATAATTATCTCGTCACACTGCAGCAAAGAAAACAACTTGTCTAACGGTTAGTGTTTTTTTTTTTGCACAATTATCACAATGAATTTTAGTAAACTGCGTATTATTGCATATTGAAGGGCTATAATCATTCATGAAAATAGACGTAGGTATTGCATGAACCACAATGAATAATTTTTAATTATCCAGAAAAGACATCTAGAAAAATCTCCAAGGTTAGCCCAAGATCATTCCATTTTGTATGTACTATAGAATTCCTGGAGAATTATGTAGACTGTACAAAATGAATCAATATGTCCGGAGGTCAGAGGACAATTTGACATTCATGTAATTTTCCAGCATTATGTCATAATTAATTTTATTATATTTCAGACTAAGATTCAAAATGGACATTAATTTCAATAACAAAAGGGTTCTAGTGACTGGTGCTGGTAGAGGTACAATATTTTTTAAAAAAGTTGATGTGTCATGTCAATCTTTTTTTGTAAAAATAATGAATACATTGGCCATTTCAAAGGAATTGGTCGAGATTTGGTCAAGGCACTAGCAAAAGGAGGGGCCACAGTCATTGCTGTATCGAAAACGGAAGAGTATCTTAGATCATTGAAAGAAGAGTGTCCAACAATTGAGACGGTATGTGTCGACTTGGCGGATTGGGAAGCAGCAAGGTCAGCAGTAGAAGCCAAGCTACCAATTGATGGCTTAGTCAACAATGCTGCAGTCGCCGAAATCACTTCGTTTCTACAAATCACTCCAGGAGAATTTGATCGGTGAGTCTTGACATCAATTCACACCAGCAGCAATGATTTTAAAATTATTTTCATGAACCAGGTCATACAATGTCAATGTAAAGTCAGTCATCAATATGAGTCAAATTGTTGCTCAGAATCTTAAGGATAGACAAGTTGGTGGGTCCATCGTTCATGTTTCTTCTCAGGTAAATGACATTTCAAATATTCACTGAAAATTTTTCAGTACACTCAATTTTTTAAAAGAGTGGCAGTTGTCAAGCATTTGGTTGATTTTCGAATTTCTAGGCCTCTCTGGCTGGACTCCAAGATCATGCAGTTTATGCTGGAACAAAAGGTTAATATTTCATTTGTATGAATCATGCTTCATTTTTGAAAATATGTAATACATAAATAAGATTTATGAACAGGTGCTCTGGACAGTATGTGTAGGGTTATGGCTCTTGAGTTGGGCCCTTTAAATATCCGGGTAAAATAACTAAAACTGATTAAATTTGTATAAACTGAAAAACAAATAATTTTGAGTTCACAAAATAAAAAAATTGTCATTTAATATAAATCAGGTCAACTGTGTCAATCCAACGGTAGTAATGACAGACATGGGAAGAATTAATTGGGCTGACCCTGCTAAAGGTGGTCCAATGCTCTCAAAGATTCCTCTGGGAAGATTTTCTGGTAATTATTTTTTACACATGGCACTGCTTGTTTCAAAAGTACTGCTAAAACTCAATAACGTCTAAAATGTTTCTTTCTTTTTTCTCTATCCTTCATTTTTACAGAAATTAGTGAAGTTGTCCACGGAATTCTGTTCTTATTGAGTGATAAAGCTTCAATGATCAATGGAGTCATTTTACCCATTGATGGGGGATATTTGGCTTGTTGAATTACCCAAACTCCAAAATTATTATTGTTGTCTAAATTCGGAATTACGTTCAAATTCCTTCAAAAATAATTCAATCTTTTTCTTGAGAGGAATAAAACAATCAAAAATGCACTGATTAAACATGATTTAGTGAACATATTTCAGTCTGATTTATTTTTACTCATCATTTGTCATTTTCATATACACACACAGACATGACCAATAAATAATACAAACACACTTGGTAAACAAGCAAAGTCTTTCGAAGGGTCCTTTCATTACATTTATGGAGCCAAAATTTTCAGTCGTCCATTTTTGTACCTCTTTGGCAACTAGTCACCGTCATTTGGATTTTTAAGTGTTTGGAGTTCACGTTTTCCTCCTGGTGGTGGTGGTGGTGGTGGTGTTGTTGGTGGTTCCGGTGGTGGTCCTCCTGCTGGTGTTGTTGTTGTTTCTCCTGGTAAAAGTGTGGTGCTTATGTTTGAAGCTGGTGTTGACGCGTTCCTGTGAGTAAAATTGTATCTCGCTTCTTTATAACGGGGGCCATTAATTTCTTTAAATGTTCTATTGACAGTCATAGACTCATTAAGAATATGTCTGTTCAGACGTCTAAAATCATCATCTGCCGCATCCTCTGCTGCCTCTTGACTCATTCTGTCTCCATCGTCTTTGATGTTCTTTATTTTGACAAATAATTCATTAAACTGTCGAACACAATGAGTAATATTTGATACTGAGTAAAATTACTTACCAAATTTGGAGAGGTCAAGGAAACTGTGATTATGGTAAGGACCAGACTCAATTTAATCAATGAATGCATTTAGAAATTTTGTCGTTTCAATCGACAAAACGTGAACCAGAGTAACACTTTATAGGCCACTAATCCGAGGTGACCTTATTTCTTTTGAATTTTATTTTTTTTTAAAAACTCACGTCCCTAGATATGGAAGCAGGTGACCTGCTCTCTCTCGAACCATCAGGTAAAATTTTAATTAGAATGATAGTTTGTCTATTTTTAATTAAATAAATTGTGTTTAGTAAAACAAAAGACTTTTTTTAATCAACAAAGGTGTTTTGTTGATGCATCTATTCTATCGAGTGAAAGTTTTTAAATTATTGTGTATTTTTCAAAATGTCTACCATTAGTAGAGCAAACGTCTCATCACACACAAGAACTCCCTAATTTGTGAATCACCTAAAAACTTTTATAAAGTTCATAGAAATTGCTAATAAACAGAGTATATTAGCAGTCAACATTCATGTGACCGAGAAAGTCTCACATTTGACTCCTATAAACCACCAAAATTGAAGGACAATCTGACCCCTTGAATTCTACTAATACGACGGAAATCAAAGAGAGAGAGAGATGATTATGCTGAGCTGAATATATCAAAATTCCGAACCAACTGACCTACACACTAACAATTTTTTGTCATGAGATTGGTCAAAAAGTTTTCAGTACTTTTCGTGAAAAGTACTGAAAATGATTACTGCTCACGATGTTTCTGGTTCTTTTTTAAATCGTAAATTCTACAGTTTGTCAATCTTGACGAGTAAAATTTCCAACATGATCTCGATATTTATGACATTGATGCCTCTCCTCAACATGACAGACGTTCTTACAAATAAATTATTTGGGCGTGTTATGAAATTATATATTTAGAATCACATTTGTTTATTATTTTAAATACAGAAACATTGTAATAAATTAACAAAAATCACTTTCAACATAAAAAATGAGGCACATTAACATAATATAGAATTTTTCGCAGCCTTCACGTGTCAGGTTTTGTTTCTGTTTCTTAGCTTAGCCAAAATTTTCAGTCGTCCATTTTTGTACCTCTTTGGCAAGTCACCGCCATTTGGATTTTTAGTTGAAGTTAACGTTTTGCTGGTGTTGGTGGTTCCGGTGTTTGTGGTCCTGGTCCTGGTCCTGGTCCTGGTGTCGAGGGTGGATTCACGGGTGGTTGATTTTGATTTGATGGTGTTGAGTCTCCCGGTTTTGCGTCTGATGGTGGTGTTCCACCACTGGGTGCTTATGATGACGGTGCTAATGTACTCGGCGTACTGGTCATTGCAAGTCTATAGTTTTCTTTTGCGATCGGGAAATCTGTGTTAAGGTCTTTTATAGGTAAAGGGCTGTTGGGATTAGCATCTGGAACAATTTTTCTAGCCCCCCTGTTTAAATCATCTTGTGGTTCATCCGCGCCTGGTATCTGTCCAGTATAAAGAAAATAAAATATGCCATTTAATTAATGTTGAAGTATCAGTATTCCACTTTGCCTTTTATTCATGAACTATAGGCATCCTTCCGTATTTGACAAAAGTCAGAAAAATGAACTTGAATGAATTTAAAGCCAAGCTTACCAAATGAGCCGGTTCCAGAGGTGTTGTGTGACAACTTGTATAAATGGTGGCAATTAAAAATATTTTAAGTAGTAAATGCATTATGTACTATGTAACTGTACAAAATCACATATATTTCAATGCATGGACGACTAATAATAACGATGCACAAAATTAATTAAATACTTTACTTTTTTTGAAAAAAAGGGATTTAGTTTTGATTAGTATTCATATTCGTAAATGAGGTGCAGTAAATGTGATGACACAATAATTACATAAACATTGTTATTAGTACAAATGTCGTCATTTTAAAAATATTATGATTTCATTAACGAATAGTTAGAGTGAACAAAGGTCAATACGAGGCCATTGTTTCTCTCATGTGAATAAAAAGTGTCATGGGGTCATAGTTTTATTGGAACGCCAAAGAGCATGTCATATTATTCATCAATTTCAAAATCCAAGGGACTGACCTTCTCTCCAGACAGTATAACGGTGGACTTGTACAATTTGCCACATTGTTTTAGAAAAGAAACGTAAGAGATTATTCGAAATACAAAAATGTGTCCAAAATAAAATGACCAAAAATTATGTCTTACAACATACATGAAAATAAGGGTAAGAAGTGAATGCCTTTAATGTTATATTATGGAGCTGTGAAACAGTTTATTTGCAATCAAAATTGAGTCTTAGAAATCACTAATTACACATTTTCTAAGATCTAATATATACGTAGATAATGTGTCATAATAATACTTGTGTAGCCGCAAACGAATTAACTTGTACAATTAAATAATCATGTAGGTTAAGTAAAAGCTATAAGGTTGAAGATTGAATGGATTGGAGAACTTGTAGTAATCCCTCCGGTGTAGGCATTGGACACTGATAAATATTAGAATTTGGGATTGAGTCTATCTTTTCTAGAGCTTCTCTGGTCGTAGGTCCAAGGGCAATAAACTGTATAAAAATTAATTACTATGAGACAAGTCTAATAAATATTTATTATTATAAAATTGTACTTTTGTTGAGCCTGACATAAGTACAATGCCAACAACAAATTACAAAATCTGAACACATACCTTTTTAGTTTGTACACTATTCAAGTGTGGCATGGTGAAATTGACTCCAGAAGGACTAAAAAATACACAGATTTCACTCTCTTGTAAATTGAGTGGATTTGACTCCAAAGTAGGATTTTTCTCAGTTTTGTACACTGTGAGAGTTTTATAGGGAACGTTCCCTTCATCTAGTAATGAGCTCAATTTGTCTGTTTTTAAATTTCCACAGGGATACAAGAGAGGGGATTTAATGGGTATTTTGGCAGCTTCTGTATGTAAATAATAACAAGAGTACATATGTTACAAATTTTGTAGCAAGTCTCACTTCCCATGTAATCTTTAGAGTCATCTGCATAATACTATAATAATAACATGTACATGTATAGCTTTTACCATCCAGAATAGTTTTGGCCAGAGATTCAGAATTTCCCTTTTCACTCATGAAAATATTTTGTGGCTGTTCATCCCACTGAGCTCCATCACCAGCTGTCTGCTTGAAGAATTCCAAAGTATGGGTGACAGTGGAAGGACCCACACAATAAATGGCCTTATCAAGCCAACATTTCCTCACCTCTTTTTCCCAGTCAGAGTGAAGATCATGAGTCTCAATGGATTTTCGAAGACTCTCCACGCATCGTGGACTTGTCAAAATCAGTCCTGTAGTAAATTTATGTAATGTGTAGTTAGTATATATATATATATAATAGTTAGTGTACATACAATTTCCTGTCTGACTAAAAACAGAACAAGAGAGTAACTACTTTTATTCCTTTTCCTAACAACTTTACGCTTTTATGACCTTTTTGAAAGAGAAGTATAATAAGATGTACATAAATAATGTAGTACAAAAATATTGTACTCGAGAGGTGTTACAATATGTACTAGTAAATGGCAGTGCGTCTCCTTTATTATTTATATGCAATGCGGAACAAGCATTCTATTATATAAAAAATATCCATTTTCATCACCTTTATATCTATAATATATTTTTAACTATACGTAACTTTTTGAGCATGAACAAGGAACGATTAATATTATTTTTACACGAAGGAGACAAAGACAGGGAGAGAGAGGGGCGGGGGAGGGGTAAAAGTATTTTAACCAGACCACTACAAAAGTACAAATAATAATAACAACAACTATAATAGAGTCGGAGAATTCATGGGTGAGTAAAGTAAATTGCTAAGGATATGCATATGAGAGGAGAAGGAGAGGGATAGAGAGAACATTATTATTTAATGACTATGATGATGAATGTAAATGATAACGGCTCTCTATACTGTATAGTAGTTTTGTATTAATATAAAAAAGTAAATGTGTACACAAGGAAAGGCTGATTCTCTTGAGTGTGAAATGAAAGACTACAGACCATGTAATATGAGTCAGAGAGGGGTGTTCATTTTATGATACTAATTTAAATGCTACGAGAGACTACTTTGTATTATTAATAAATAATTTTCTGGGTCGAATTGACATACCGCGTGCTTCTCCAAGTTGTAACTCCCGCCACAGAATTCCCAAATTAAAAAAATTAAAAGTGACTACGGGAATGAAATTGACGGCAAAATTAGCTTGACAAAGGGCCCCCACAAATTTGTCATCGTCTCCCGTCTCACTAGACAAGCCAGCCGAGGAATTGCCACCGTCAGACTTGAAGAGAGTGACCGACATTCTGTAGTAGTTTTAATTGTAAGTGGGAGGAAAACAAATTGCACACACATCAATTTATACACAATAACAAAAGTCTGTTCAAAGAGATCAGCGGAGAGCAGAATTCAGAGAGAGGAAGTGTGAGTGTGTGGAAGAGGAGTTGCAAAAACATTGATAATTAAATAAAAGTATTTATCATGCAAGTTGTTCATCATATCCTTCCAAAGGATCCTTCAAAAATATAAACTCAAATCTTCCAGGATGCTGCAACAAGAAGGGGTGACGACGAAAGAAGTTATAGATTATTAGAGTTAATATTTTTTGATATTATGGTTGAGACTGAAGATGAGGGTTGGATTGACAAGGCTGAAGAGGAGAGGTTAGGTATTATTTTGAAATATGACAAAGGGCGTGAAGAAGGAGCTCAAAAGTAAGGCTCATGACAATTATTTTTTTAAAACAAATTTTATAAAATATTTTCATTTTTTATTAAATTTGTACATGTTTATTCATTTCAATTGTTTTATTTAATCAGAATTGACCCATGGGAGGACCCAGCCTTTGAGATCTATCATGTTACAGACTACTATGGTTTTATACAGTAAGTTAAAAATTCACATGTTAAACTTTCAATATCAAAATGACTTTGAATTAATGATACCTCATTTCTTTGGTGTTTGATTTATGTAATAAAGTTAACTCTCACTGTTTTTGTCTACAGTGACAATAGGTTACCCCTAGCTGGGGCCGACGAGATAAAAAAGAAAAATCATGGGGACGTGGATAGAATTGACAAGTGGCTAAAGATGCATAAAGGATGGGAAAAGTACAAAAATAGTGAAAAGTTAAAAAAAAGAGTGTACAAAGGTATTCCAAATAGACTTCGAGGACTTGTTTGGAGTCTTCTGTTGGATTTAGAACCTCTACAAAACCAACAGAAGGGGAAATATCAGGTCAGTATTTTATTGTGATTTTATTGTCTGGAGTAGTCTCTGCTCCAAGTAGATAAAAGTTTACCTTCTTGCATTCTTTATGTGGCAGTGAGTCATGTTGATTTTTATACCACAAATGAAAATGAGATAATCTTGTTCAATTTACAGGAAATGTATGAGTTGGCGAGAAAGTATTCACCAGATATACGACAAATAGATTTGGACGTCAATCGAACTTATAGAGATCACATCAATTTTCGTGAACGCTATGGTGTCAAACAAAAGTCTTTATTCAATATTCTCAGTGCGTATTCAATCTATAATTCAGAGGTCGGCTACTGTCAAGGAATGTCTCAAATTGCGGCTCTTCTCCTCCTCTATTTAAATGAAGAAGAAGCATTTTGGGCACTAGCTCAGTTAATGACACATCACAGATATGCCATGCATGGTAAAACATGATTTTTTGACCCATTACGAATATACTATCGTTGTTTAAGTAAATTTCTTTCTATTTAAAGTCCCTTGTTAATTTTTGAATCATTTTTTTGTACAGGATTTTTTATAGCTGGATTTCCAAAGTTAGTTCGCTTCCAATCTCACCATGACCGAGTATTGTCTACAATGCTGCCGAAGCTTAAAAAACATTTTGATAAACATGGTGTGGACGCTGGATTGTACACACTCAAATGGTTCTTTCAATGTTTTTTAGATCGTGTTCCATATGAATTAGGTAATTAATTTTTTGATCATTTGTCCTATACATATTATAAAAATCTAAACATGCATAATATTATGAATACCATAATTAATACTCTTGTTTCTCATCCCTCTTTTTTGTTTTTCTAAAACAGCCCTTCGTTACTGGGATATATATTTATTAGAAGGTGAAAAGGTTCTTACTTGTGGAGCATATGCAATTTTAAAGATGCATAATAAAAGTCTGCTTGCAAAGAAAAATATGGACGATATTTTAACTTATCTACAATCAAAACTCCCATCAAATTTCGACTGTGATACCGATACAGCCATCAAATTCTTCGGTAACTGCTTTGAAGAATTGCATCGTAAAAAATTGGACACGGCTGGTGAGCCTGGAGATGATGAGCTAGTGAAAAAACCTTTTGGTGTGATTGATTTGCCAACTCCAATTCTTATTAAAAAGCCTCCACCCCCTTCTACTACTGCTAGTGGTGGTGGTAGTAATACTAAAATACCAAATAGTAGTAGTAGTAATGATAGTTCCAAGAAACCTATCGACGTTACTATAGAGGATAATTTATCAACTTCTAATGACAGTCCTAAGAAACCTGTTCATTCTGAGACAAGTGTATCATCAAAATTACCCACTTCTCCTAATCAATCTCCTGAATTTATTGTCCAGGAAAATCATCGTACCTCATCATCAAGTCCTATCAATAATACAATTGAAGAATCATCATCATCACTACAAAATCATAATAGTAGTAGTAGGCCAAGTTCCAGCCTGGCACCCAGAATCAAAACGCCAGAAATGAATGAAACTAATAGTAGGAGTAGTAGTCGCAATAGTCAACTACGTCAATCTTCAAGTCCTCAACATGTCAACAGCGTTCAAAACAATCGACCACCTCCACCCCCTGTAAGCCCTAGAAAATCGACACAAGTTTTTGAAAATATCAATGTAGTAGAAAATAGTAGGCTTATTTCCCATACAAATTATAGAGAGTCTATAGAAACAACAAGTGTTGTTATTGAACATAGTTGTAGTAACAGTAGTAGTGGTGGTGGTAGCAGAAGACCTCCCAGTGTAAGTCCTAGACGAATTGTTGTGGAAAATAATAATAGGTCAAATGTAAGTAGTCATAGGCAAACTATTGATGTATTAGAGAATAGTAGTAGTAGATCGAGATCAAGATCAACTACTCCTTCTCCATCCGTCGTCAACATTCCTCCCTCAACTCCAAGTCCCTCAAGTCTCGCAAACATTCCTAGTGGAGAAACGGTCAGAATTCATGTGCCATATAATTCATCATCACATCACAATTTTGAATCAACAATGTCCACAACTACAGTGAACACAAATGGTTTTGATCTGAACAAGTCAGATCCAAATCGAATCAAAATTGATGTATCCTCTGGATCTGGAATCTTAGGTTAAGTACGAAGAAGAAAAAATATTTAAGACGTTAATAATAATTATTATCGTTAAATTTTCATCCATTATTATTCTTATTATTTATCATTTATATTGCTTCATTATACATAACTTGTCGCAATGTCATAATCCTTAATATATATCATATTATATTTATCAGTGTGTTATAAGAAATTTGACAAAAGTCTCTATTTCCATTAAAATGTGAGTTATAATATATGGAATTTGAATGTGTTGAAAACATTACAAGATATTATATATCTCATATAAATTACATACATATTTATCAATAACAACAATAAATCGTAGAAATAATAAAAAGAATGATTCATTCAGATACACTTTTAATAATATACTCGAGCTAGACTCATCTATCATCTACATATATATGGTATACATATATGCGATGTATACTACAAGCAAACACAACATGTATATTAATGTAAAATAGTTTAAAAAATGATTGAATGCTGTGCATTCAAGCAGCCACAGAGATGCATGTCATTGTTCACTATATAAATGTCATTGCTGTCATATCAAAACACAAAGAATGTAGTATTATCATTAACATTATCCATAAGTAATAATTATTTTAAGAGTATTGTGTAATATTTGTATTATAGTTTTAATTTTTTTTGTACAACGAAACAAATTTGTGCAAAGAGAAACACGCCCTGCTCTTCCTTCCTTTCATTCAAGATAGTCAATTCCCTACATCATCATGTTTGATAATTCAATTACTGCTCGTCACATTTTCTCTCACTATATATTTAAAAAACGCATGCATATATATATAAATTATATATAGTACACGGGGTCATCGTTGAATATTTAAATGGTATGTTGTATTTTTGTACGCTCGTATCGATCTTCCCTCTCGGTTGAATAATTTATTATGGATGAGCTCTCCTGCAGATTGCTGCATTGCCGAAGAAGAAGGGCTTATAGTGTGTGTTATATATATAGAATTGAATCTTCAAACTTGTTTGTTCCTATTCGCCTTTTCTTGTTTTTTATTCTGCCTCTGACGATCACGATTTTTAGTATTATTCTTTTGTTTTTGCCCTACATACAAAAAGAAAAAAAAATAAATACAAATTTGTGATAAAAACAACTTTGCCTATGAAAGGACCCTTACGTTTCCCTTTGCCACAATCCTTGCTCAGGACTTTGACTTCTTCGCAGTCCTTGGGTCCTTTTTTCAAATTGAGAGTCCTTGTCCTTAAAAATAGTTAAGATCATGGCCGTATTTAATTATGTACCCTTAGAATAAATCAAAAAAAAAATTTATATATTAATTAATTGTAAAAATTACCTTTTCCTCGTCTGTGGGTCACAGGCAGACCAAGGTCCCTTTTGGTATTTGCATGCGGCTGAAAAAGAAAAGGCATTTATATATTTATTTCATATAAAATCAAAAAGTATGTAATGGCCAAAATGGTTGCATCATCAAATATTTTCTTGTAATGAAATAAATAATATTATGAATTCACAGTTATAGCCTCAATATTTATTATTTAGTATGAGTACAATTTGTACAGAGCTTTGTAATATGTCAAAGGCAAGTTACATAATATAACTGTCATCAGTTACATGTGCTGTTAGTAAACAAATGGCTATACACGTGCATTTTGGCTAATCATTCCCCCCCACACGCAGACTTTTGCTAAATATACACTTCAATTACGATTAGATAATTGTAGCTTACGTTTGCTTGCTTGCCGAGTGAGTCGTCTCAAGAGATCAATAGCCTGGTCATGGTCCCCATCATGGTCACTTTCGTTAACCAACACTTTGGCACATATTAAATGAACACAAGAAATAGCAACAAGGAAGCACACAATTAACAGCTTCATTTTAAATTTATATTACCCTTGTAGATTGTACAATTGAATTTTAAATGGAAAGTGAATTTTTGTAAAAAAAATTATCTATCAGTTTCCACAACTTGTCCTTTTAACTTCTCTGCTTTACTGAATGAACTGTCAGATCTGTCCCATAAATACCAAACCCAGCCTAAAAGTATATGTATGGCAGAATCCTTGGCTTTGATAGCAGAATCCTTGGTATCTTTGAATTGCGAGGGAACTTTTGTTTTTGTTTTTGTAATTTTTCCGGAAAAATTATTTTAGATTTTTTAGAAAAAGTGGCTCTTGTTGGACACGTTTGTTGATATTTATTCATTTTCATCTTCCTTGGAACAGTCAGACTAAATATGGAGTTGGAAAGTGTCAAAGGGACTGAGGAAAATAATTCTAATAACTTTCGGCATGGCACAAGTACAGAAATCATGGAAGTGGATGACAGTCCTCAAACTCCTCAAACAATTGTTCCCACTACAATATCAACCATGTCCACAACCGGTATAGTTACATATAATAATAGTTCTAATAGTGATGGTGAATCCGCCGGAGTGTCACCTACATACAATTCAACTGGACAAGAGCCACCCAAATCTCAGCCTGACCCAAGTTCTGTGGATAAGAATGGTCTATTTGCTGTCATTAGTTTCCTAAGAAAGCATAATTTTAAGGTAAAAAATATAAATGGATAAAATTATTATTAAATCTATTGTAGTCTGAATTGCATGCTAAATTTTTTTCTTTTGTTATTGCGAACAGGGCACGGAAGGTCTTTTGAAAAAAGAAGCACAATTGACAGATGCCGATGTTAAGGGTACTCTACCTACAGATACCGATGTAGAAAATGTTTTATCATCGTATGCAAGTGAGGAAAATCCTGATGAGTATACTGATGCCTATTCTCAGCTCAAATCTTTTATAGACTCATCCCTAGATGCATACAAGGTATATTTCATATTTTATTACACTTTAAAATTTTAATTCTAATGCAAAAGCTATACTTAATGCTGTATTATTAAAAATTCCTTCATGTCCTTTGTTATATTTTTTCAGTATGAAGTTGGTCAAGTTTTATGGCCAGTCTTTGTTCACATGTACTTGGAATTAGTATATAATGAACATGAGGCTCAAGCAAAGTCCTTCTTTAATCGATTTTCAAAAATGCAAGAAACTTTTCAGTAAGTGATACTTTAGTTATTCTTATTATAATACTCATGTGTACGTTTTGTTTAAGAATCAGATGTACATTACATGTATTACAAATAATGTGGACTATAAGAAAAAATTAATATTTTTTAGCTACATAAACATTATGTAATTATTATTTAAATTCATTCTTCTTTATTTCTTCACAGCGAGGCAGACATTGTGACTTTGGGGAGTATCACAAAAAAATCACATCTCATGACCTCAGATAATCCTTTTCGTCCTCTCAGTTTAAGTGTTACCTCTAAAGAAGGTATAATACAAATTTTATTTCTACAAGTACATGTGTAAAGAAAATATTTTCAAGTGTCATATTTTATGGTAGGTATTAGTGAACATCACGAGTATACAAACTTTTATATTTTATGTAGGTTCTTCTTCTGGGGGTCTGTTTGTTGTCCGAATGTCTCGGGAAGCCCTTAGCCTTTTAAAAAGATTTTTGCAAGAGAAACGCTTAAAGTTGATACAAAATATTTTGCAAGACAGAATATTTATTGACGTATATGATGGTATGCCGAGAGGGAAAGCTGCAGTCAATGCTGTGGCAGGTCATTTGATGGGTGAATCTCTTCGACAAGGTAAACTCTTTTTGATTAGTCTAAACATTTTAAAAACACTAATTAAAATTAATCATCATTGTTTAGAGAATAAATTAAATTATTTAATTTATCAAATATATTTTTATTATAGATAATAAAGCCAAAGTATACTACGGTCTATTGAGAGAACCAGGTAGGTATTTGTACTATATTTTACAATGATCTATTTCCCAACAATGTTTTTTTGTTGTGTCTTTTAAATTAAAATTATTAAAAAATATCAATGAATCTTTGACTAGATTTACAAAATGTTCATATGGATGAAGATGATGATGAAGGTGGTGGGGACTCACAGTCTGCACCGAATAGCCAAGGTCAAAGTTCCAGTCAAAGTTCACAAAAGGCTGAATCGAGTCAGTCTACGCCAGGGCAGACTGGAGATAAGTCGAGTAAAAAGAAGAAAAGTAAAAAGGATTGGCTAATGTCAAAAAAGAGTAAAAACGATCCAAATGCTCCTAGTATAACAAGAATGCCTCTCCCAGAATTACGAGATATTGATAAAATTGAAAAAGCAAAAGCTCTTCGAGAGTCAGCTAAAAGGGTTGCTCTCGGGCCTGATCGACAACCTTCAATTTGTTTTTATACTATATTAAATGGAGACCAACAGTGAGTAAATTTCATATATAAAATAATTAGATTGACTCGTTTTGATAGAAGAAATCATTTTTAAGTACTCTTCGTTTTAAATGTTCAATTTATGAATTTAATACTTTTAAAATCTTATCATAGGGTCACCTGCATAAAATGGAGTGAAGATGGTACATTAATGGCAGTTGGATTTGCTACTTCTTGTATTAAAATTTGGTCACTGACACCCATGAAACTTAAAAAGATAAAGCCAGCAGCCGATTTAGCTGAAATTGAGAGAGAAGCAGAAGATGTTTTAGTACGAATGATGGATGACCGAACAGCCGAATCTACTCGAATTCTTCGAGGTTTCATGTTTTTCTAAACAAATGATGAAATAATTGAAGTTTTTGATTACAAGTAATCAACTACATATTGTTTTTGGTCACAGGTCACAGTGGGCCCGTTTATTCAATAGATTTCTCTCCAGACAAGTATGAATTCACATTTAAAACAATTAAAACATATTTAGAATTATATTCAAGTAAGCGGAAATGTTTTATACAAGTAGTTACATTTGAATATTTTTAGAGCAACTTTATTAAGTTCATCAGAAGACGCAACCATTCGATTATGGAGCCTTTTAACATGGACCTGTCTGGTGGTTTATAAAGGGCATTTATTTCCAGTATGGAAAGTTGTATTTTCTCCACATGGCGGCTACTACTTTGCTTCGGCAGGTCACGATAGATCTGCAAGGTTGGAAAATTATTTGATTAATTTTTTGACACGATTATATCTATTTTTTTGAAATACAAATAATAAATAATTTATGACAATTTTGTTTAGATTATGGGCAACTGACAACTACCAACCTTTACGTCTGTTTGCTGGACATTTTTCAGATGTTACTTCCATTGTTTTCCATCCAAATTCTAATTATATTGCCACTGGGTCATCAGATAGAAGTGTTCGCCTTTGGGATTGTGTGTCGGGGAGTTGTGTTCGACTAATGACAGGCCACAAAGTAATTCACTTCAACTTGATTTTTGTCAATAAGAATATGAAACTAGAGAAAAAAATGAATTAAATTATATTATTTAATAGTTTAAATATTAAAAATAAATGTTGATTTGTTTTATAGGGAACAGTACACACACTCGTTTTTTCTGTTGACGGTCGATTTTTGGTTTCAACTGGTGCTGATACAAAAATATTAATATGGGACATGGCCAACGGTGGTCTACTCACCATGTTAACTCAGCACAGTGAAATTGTATATACTTTAGCATTTAGTCGGGAAGGTACATTATTGGCAAGTGCTGGTTTGGACAATTGTGTTCGTTTGTGGGACTTTACCAAATTGACAGAAGATGTAATTTCGGATGAGGGTGGTGCGACGATTCCTCCTGAATCAAAGAAAATCAGTGGTGATCATTCATTAGTGGGTGCTTACTACACAAAGTCTACTTCCATTTTTGGTTTACATTTTACAAGAAGAAACATTTTGTTAGCTTCTGGTCCCTTTCAACATTGACACAAGAGAATAATGGATGAATGAATAGAGTAGAAAAAAAATTAAAATCATCACATGCATCTTAATCTTAATTTATACTGCTTTTACTTTACATATTTGCGATTTTATTCTCTTTTACTAGCGTGTAATCATGAATTGACTACATTATTTTAATAAGTATGTAATCCCAAAAATAAATGATTGTATAATGTTATATTGTATACACATGTACTATAGTAGACTACCCTCTTAATAATATTTAAGTACAACAGAACTGCTCCTTCGGGTACTTTCGTAATTTTTGTACAAAATGATTTGTTTTTGTATTAAAGTTCAAAATTGCAATCGATCTCTAGACAAATGACATCAAAACTGAATAATTTTTTGTTTCACTTTTTTTATCATTTATGAATGCTCTTTAGAATGAAGCAGATAAACAAATACTGGCTAAGAGTTACGGGGGGTTACAGAAGACCTACTATATAGATAAGAATCTATACCAAAAATTACAAACGTTTGTTCAACTGTCTTATGTTCATATAATAATAATTTTTACGTTGGACTTACACTATTGTACATTCCAGCCTATGGAGAGGAATGTTTATCAACGGCAAAATGTAAATGATGGTGAATCATGATGCCAAAATGAATGCCTATTACCTACTTTGAACAGTGGAAAAATTCCTATGATGCAAAATTTAAAATGAATATTAGCTTTTCCTATGTAATTCCTAATGCCCCTTGTTATTACATGTACTGCCTATACTGGATATAATATAGGGATGAAATATTGAGATTCCTTAGTCTTCCCCAGGCAAAATTCTTAGTGTGCAGTACAAATAGAGAGAACTTACTGGAAACTGGACGATAAGGGAATTTTAATATTGTGTCAATTATGAATATGGTTACATTAAGCCGGCATCTTGGTTTCTAACATCGTGGCATTTCGTCTCAAGTTCTTGTGACAAGCGTTCTACAGCTCCGCCATTACAATCTAGAAAATCTTCCAGTTTATTTTACTACTAATTCGTGTCTAATTATCGAATTAATTGTGACCATGAGTAGTGACGATTGTAATCGACTGAGGGAAGAGATTGAAACACTGAAAAAGGAAAAAGAGGCTCTTCAACTTGGAAATAGTCGTCTCATTTTGATTGCTAAGAAACTTCAAGAAGAGAAAAATGGATATCAAAAGGTGATTGACGGTCTGGACAAAAGAATGGACATGATGACCACTGCTCATAAGGAACTTGAGGACAAGTTCATCTTCAAGTTCAAAATCTTGAAGATTGGAGTCAAGGAGATCCTTCAAGACGCCCCAGAAAAACGAATTGAACTGAACAATAAAATCAAAGACTGTTTAAATATTCAGCAGGTAAGACATTGTTTTTTTTAAATAAAAAATTTGATAATTAATTCAAAGTAATAATAAATAGGGACACTCTTACAAATTTTTTGAAAAAACTACATCGTAATTGTCTTTAAACTGTTTTTAAAATGATAATTTTCTACATGTTTACCATTTCTTTGTAAAATTTGACAGCCTTCAATGTTCGTGAAAGAGGCATCAATTCGGATGGAGGAGGATGAAGGTCTAGTCGATGCAGTTGACTCTCTTCTGATGACCCTCGAAAAGCCAGAGGAGCCCTTGGACTCTACGACGGTGACTCAAGAAGATGTTGAAAAACTTATCCAGACGCTTGAAGCTGATCATGCTGATAGTCAAAAGTTTGTCAAGACGTTGAAAGATAAAATTACTACATCAAAAGAAACGGAGACGACTGTTTTGGACAAGGAGACTCAAGATGACATCACAATGAAATGGGAGCCATTGGAGGAAACCAAGAAAGGAGAAGAAACGGAATTGACCCCTGGATCTGGATCCAATACTGACAAGTCTGGACATTTTGTTCTCATCAGAGTACCAGACTTTAAGGATGGAAAGGGTGGTTGGAAATTCACTGTTGGAAAATTATTGAGTCAAGCAAAAATTTCAAAGAAAGATGGAATTGGTAAAATATACAAAGTGGACTATTACAAGAGACAAGTGGCTTGGGATTCTTTTCAACCCTTCAAATTGAATGAACATAAAAAAGGGTTTGTCGTCGATGAGGAAGACATTGCACTTCAATTACCATCTCCATTCAACATTAGTCGTCATCGCCTTGTTAGATTTGATTTCAACTTTAAAGATTACAATGTTCCTTATTAAACTTATTGAACATTTTTCTTGTCCTAACTGGCTATAACCTTTGTTGTTGTCAAATTTTGATTGTTGAATAAAATCCTTGTAGAGTTCAGAATATAAAACGAAAATTCGGTTTAATTTTCGTTCCATAATTTTTAAGAATTTTAGTCAACTTTTTTCAAATTATTCTAATTATATTATTTAAATTAATAGATTATTTTTTGGTAGATAGTCATATTTTTTTAAAGTCAACAAAAAAATAATTTTTACAGTATTTTTTGAAATCATAAATTCATAAATATCACATTGGCTATAATAAAAAGAGAGGCTAATGTCATGCATTATTCGTTTCACCCGGGGAAAGAATTTAATGATTCGAGTCTTTGTGTTTTATCGAGTGTGGCATTTTATGACCGTTTATATGAAGACGCATCACGAGCCATTCGCATAAGTACAAATGTACTTTTATTGTCGACTGTCATATAAAGTTGATGGCATGGGACTACTGGAGGAGGCATAGAACACCTTTCCTTTACGCAGGACAATGCACACACTCTAGTACCCGGGTAACAGGTAAGAAATTACATGTGAGGAATTTAACAGGTGGTATTCATCTTTTCACTGCACACAAACCAAATTGTTCTCTTCTTCTATAGAGAGAGATACAGTTTCGGCTAGAATTTCTCCCTCTGACGATTTTCTCATTTACACATGGCCATGAGTGTTCTCAAGTGCAATTAGTGCCAAAATACTCGTCATTCAAGAGTGGTTTCCCTTTACTTGGACATTTTATTTCCAAATGCACTTGTGCTTAATGAAAGGAATAATTAGTGTGATTGATCAAATTGATTAGCCCAATCAATTTAAATGTGTCATTGGCAATGAACGGAACAAATGAGACAGTGTCGGACTACCTTATTCCTTATTATTTAGATCCAATCAATTTAATCTTGAAAATTGTGGGATTATCCAGTTCTTTTATTGGTTTAATTGGGAATGTGGCTGTCTTAACTCTTATTTTCGGTTCCAACAAGTTTCGCAGGTATTTATATATGTACAAATAATATTTAGATGTATAATTTTTCAAAAAATTGCAAAAAAGACTTATTTTTATATTATGAAATTATGTACAAAATCGAAATTTTCTAGTCTATATACAGGATAAAATCGTTAAAAAGTCATTAGTAACTATATTGAATATACGACGCTACAACTAAAAAAATTAATTTGCGTGGGTGAACCTGTGTCAACTTTACATATAAGATACACTATAATAATTATACGGTGTAGAAGAGACACAGATACATATAACTTGGATACACAGTCTGATGCGCCCAATATTTTTTGTACTTGACTATAGTCTATAAAAATTGATGAAATAAGAGTCTCCTTACATGCTTATTGGCTTGTAAAAATATTACGACAAGTCATCATAACAGAACTCTGTAAACAAGAACTTTTCATCAAATTAAATTGCTATTGTAGACTCGAGGGACCTACCAAGAATAATGGAGACTGAAAAATATGTACAGAGTTTTATGGGAGAAAGTGAAAAATCATGTTTGTTGTAATAATTTTAGAGATCAATAGCTATCAGCGTGGATTCGACATTACCAATTTATCTCAAGTTTTCTTCTTGGTTTTTGTTTCAGCCTTATATCACAGATATGAATCGTTGTAGTGTGTCCATATGTATTTTTTAAGACATGAGAAATTCTATACTTTACTTTCTACTTTTCTACAAAACTCAATTTTTGTGTCCCATTGTGAAGAGTCTTGAGGGTGGAAGGAGTGGAGATGGAATGAGTCAAAAAATGGAAGAAATGTTGACAATTATATGTATTTTTATATTTTTATTGATTATTTTCGTAGACCAGCCAATGTTTTTGTGGCCAATCTTTCCTTCACATCTCTCGTATACATTCTCGTGACAAACTTAAAATTTTATGCTGGTCGTCCACAAGATCCTCTACATGAATATCTACCCATATGCCTTCTCAGTGCCTTCATGGGAAGCAAGTTAATTAGTTTAATTACAACAAATTAATTTTTAAAATTATGTTTAAAAACATTGAATGAATTTTGACCATTTTATTTTAATAGAATTCACACATGCTCTCATTGCATTCACGAGTATGGTAATTGTGATTGATCGAAATTATCGAGTGAAAAATCCAATGATGACTCCATCCAGAACAGGCCCGTCAAAAATAATTTTACTAATTTGGATCACTTCCATCATCATTACTTTCCCCAGGATTTATATGTATCATTTGAAAATATTCAATAATCAAATGGGTGATGGATCTTCAAGCATTTCAAAAAAATGTATCAAGGTAATTAAATTATAATATTAATTGTGTTAATTAATTTCCAGTTAATTTTAAGTATGAATGGTATTTTTTAGATAATTTTGTGGGATATGCCGTCAGTTCAAGTTGCCTACCTTCTCATTTACTTTGCCTTTGTCACCATTTTACCCATCAGCACAGCCATCATTGGTAAAAGAATTTTAAATTCAATTTTATGCACACAATATTTAACAGTGATGGAGTTTTCAGTACGTTAATTAATTTTACTTTTATTTCTAGGACTTGTACAAATATCTCGAGTCATCAACGTTTTAAGTTCATGCAATCAAACATCGGTAGACTGATTTAATTGTGAAAATATAATTTAAAAATAATCATACTGATAAAAGTTATACAATAATTAAATTGTTATTTGTGTCTTTCTCACAGAGTTTATCAAACATTCGATATCGGATTCTTCGAAATACTTTTATATTTTCAGTTCTCTTCATAATTGGATGGGGTCCGTCTGGAGCCATTATGTGTTTAACTGACGTTCCAGCTGAATTTATGCCACATTGGATTTCAAATAATTTTAAATTTTTTAAATATTTTAATATTATTGGTTTTGTTCAGAATAGTCTCAATCCAATTCTACTCTTTGTTCTTAGCTCTGATCTTCGTCACTATATTTTTCGTACTAAACAACGACTCTGTCATATATGAGTCATTTAAATAAAATTTGTGAAAGAATTTTAATTTGATTAATAATTTGTCAATTATTTCTTCAATGTCAAATGTTGTGCAAATAACTCTTTTAATTAGTAATTAATTACTTTGCATAATGTACCATACAAAAACATTTTTGTACAAGGATGTGGAGCTGGAACTGAGCAAGTTCTTCAAACCTTAATTAATAATATACTTTTCTGCATTCAATAAAGTTGGTAAAATGGCAAAATGAGTAAAGTCTTTGGAGACAGGAGGAAGGATTGGGCTCATGCATGAAATAAAATTCAGGAGGCAAAAAATCCTAGAATGCATTAAGCAGTGAAAGCAAGTTTTCTTTTTTTTGTAGAAAAAAAGAGAGAAATGGAGGCATGTGAGAGTATTACTAAAATTAGAAAATTTCACTTGTATTGTAACTGTAAGTCCATAATTTAATTCTGTAATCCTGCTATTTATCTGTACACGTGTATTCTTGGAGCTCATAAAAGATGAAAAGGAGCTTTAATATAACCCGTTGTGAGTAATACAGAGACTTTTCCCTAATGTGTGTGGTGATACCTCTTATAACATTAGAATACGAATGAATGATTCCACTAAAGACTTTCTCTCTTATCCATCCTTCTGCAATTAATTTCATATGCTTCCTGCTTCCGTCTTCTTCAAAGTCACACGATTAAATAACATTAAAAACTACTCTTATTATATCTTCCATCCAGATTCTAGGCTAATATTACACTTATTGCAACTTTAATTTTTAATGCAGTGAAACAATTTTCATTTTCTTCCAACTTTTATTTTCTGTGACGTACAAATTTACTTAAAAGATAATTATCATGAAAAATAAACACTGCTCACAAATATGAGAATTACTTACACTATGCATGAGAAAATTAACGCTCTAGAAATACAATAATAAAAGTCAAATAAATTTTTCTGATTAAATAATATTATTATTATAATTTAGTCAAGTTGATGAATTTGTATAATTAATTGAGAGTATAGTTGAACCTTGAAATTTTGATAAAGTCTATAAATATGTTGTGGGTACATTTATTGATATTTGTACATTTCAAAATGACCTGGTGTGATGACCTGGAATGGCATTTTGATGTGATGCGTTCCTGGTTTTCCAATATGTACTCGTCGGTAACGAGCTGCTGGTTCAAGTCTGAGAGGGATATTCTGCAAAAAAATATTTTATTTAATTTGTTTGAAAAAATAGTACTTCAAAATTTTAATTATTGATGAGATTTAAAATTAGTCGCTGATAATTTATTTACCTTCCCCCAAAAGTATTGTTCACCATGGAATGGCTTTCCACTTATTTCCGCTTGTTGTAAAAAACCGGAGAGGAGTTGGTCCACATTTCCGTTTTCCCCAATGTTTGGATTATTGATAATTTCTACTACTTGACCTTCATTAAGCCCAACTCCAGACGCAGAAGCTCCTTGACTACTCAAGGGCACATCAACAGTTTGTCTCACCGGTATCGGTACTTCCGGTTGCATAGTAATGGGAGGTGTAGCTACAATTTAATATAAAAGTTAATTAATTCCACAACTAAATTCACACCACAATGTAAAATTAAAATTATTTAGAGTGGTAATATTCACCAGGTGGTATCATGGAATACGGGTTATACATTCCGTATTGAGCTGGATATTGTGGAATTCCATATTGTATTGGAGTTGGTGAAATTCCAGTTCCATAGTTGTTTGGGAAATTGTAATTGTAGGGATAAAAATATTGTTGAGGTTGTTGAAGACCATATCCGGGATAACCATAACTGAATTGTTGTTGTGGTATTGGAAATTGTTGGGGCACGGGCACTTGTTGTGACAATCCTGCATAAGGATTATATTGAACCACTTGACACTCAAATAATGGAAGCCATGAGCACAGAATTATAAACAAGAGTCCAATCAACTTCATTTTTATCATTTATGAGAGAGTGAGAGAGAGATGTACAAGGCAAAATTTGTCAATGCACCCAAGTTAACTAACTAACAGATTGTTGTGGAGTGTGGGAATGACAAAAATTGGAATAAAACCCTTGTCCCTATTTCTCTTATATACTCGAGACAGGGGCTGACCGAATAATATGGAAAATGTGAGTGTAAACCATATAGCGTCAGCGTCAAATGAGATGTTCCATCAAAATTTTTGTAAAAGTCTCTTCAATCTCATTCGTTCCTTCTCTGCATGTACACCATCAAGAACATGGTTGAAAAAAAACTTTGTAAATGCATAAAATATAATTTTACACAAAGAGATAGACGCAATGAGTCTTTTTCATCTTCATCCATGTACAGATGAATGTAGTACAGATTCACTGAGCAGAAGATATAGATTTGGGAAGAAAGAAAGGGAAAGTTTTTTTTTGAAAAAACCTTGAACTTGTTTTGACTTGTTAACTTTTCTACTTGTATGCATATAAACAAATATGGGACGAAATAAAGGTAAAATATTAATCAAGAGAGAGAGAGAGAGAGACTGGAACCATTTTCTTGAACTTTTCGTTTGACCTCATAACTTGGATCCCTTTAACCTTGAATTTAGGTTAAGTAAAAAAAGGACGCGTACACCTGTTTTCCTTCCTTTTTGTCTAGTAGAAAGCAAGTGATCCTTAACAAGAGAGAGAGAGAGAGATGTACTCCAAATCTTCAAATTTATTATGCTAAAAAGAAACACACCTTCAGGTTTTTTTAGAAAAGGTATACCTTCCATTTGAAACAGAGGAATAAGAAGGTAAACGTAAAGAGATGTATATTTCTGTTTATTCATGAGTCAGACGATAGAAGAATTTAATTGATTCTCTCATTAAATTATTAGGTAAATTTTTTCATAAGAATTTCTATATTACATCACAAATTATAAAAGCTACGTTATGGGCTTTATTTAAACAAACATGGAGAAAATTGTAAAATGTTTAAAATATTGGATAGAATATAAAAGTCAATAAAATAAAATAAGGCTAATCAATTCAATGTACCTATTCTGAAAATACACATGATTCTACTACTACTTTACTAGGATTATATATGCATTTCCTAGTTACATGATTTAGTGTTTTTGTCAATTCCAATTTATCCTAAGAATTGACTGGGAATGTAAGTAGAATGCAAATGAAATGAATGGACTGGGTAATTGAGATGCATTAGATTAATGAAACACGACTGTACATTGATACACTAAGTAAGTAACTGTGTAGCGTACAGCTGAGAACTGGAGAGAAATCCGGAAAAGGGAATCCTCTCTCTCTCACTGGATAAAATTGAGATAGACGAGAGAATCTCATCCAAACTGTTGCACGCCAAAAAAAACGCAACAGGCTTTCTACTGGATTTCGATTTTTTATTGCATTGGAGGGGAATATTGAGTTGACTTGGCTCAAGTATATTTATTCTAAATTTTAATCATAATGACAAATTCTTTCATCCATGACGCCACTTGTAGATATCTCAGTGGGGGTTGTACAAACATAAAATAATAATGAGTGGGTGCCTATAAAGAAGAATGTTGTCTCTATGTGTAGAATATTTATGTATAAATCATCAAACTGAAATCATTATGACTGAACCATTTTGCCAGAACTTTTTATAATAAAGAAGGAAAAGAAAGTGACAAAGGATTTAATGTAGATTCGTTGACTTTGAGTCTAAAAAATGTTAATCATAGAATAGCCCTATGAATGACTAGGATAGGAATATATTTTATAAATCTCAGGAGATGTGAACACAAAAGAAGATTCTAATGACAATTTCTTATATCTACAGATACACACAAAATAAATTTATATAGTGGGAGAGTATAGAATCTAGGTCTAATGTCCATGTCAATGAATAAATCCACGAATCTCTTTTTCTTTCTCCGATCTTCATCACTATCAAAGACTTTAATCCCATCTTGTCTCTCATTTCATTTACCTTTAGCTTCTAGTCTTGTCCTTGTCTTTGCTATCTTCATAGGGGTTACTTTTTCTTGTAAAATTTTCAGTCTTTTTTTATTTATTTGATCATCACAGACTAGAAAGTCGTCTAGTTTTTTTTCTCTTCCTCTTTTTCCCTATTTCGTTTGGTTCTTAGCTAGGCTTCAAAAATGAATTTAAATTATTGGACGGAATTGGCTTTTGTCTTGCTGTGCTCCTGTTCTTGTCATTGTCTCTTCGTTCATAGTTTGACCTCTTCATCTAACTTGATTCATGAGAATCTTGTGGTTTTTAATCAACAATTGGGCTATTTTAAACATGCAGCTGCAGACATTGCTTGGAATATTAGTCTCAATGCGGACAAAAAATCTTGGAGTGAGTACAATTTTTATAAATTTTATTTTTAATTATTAACTGATTTAATATTCATATTTATTTAAATATTTTATTCAAATTAAATACAATTTGTTTGATTTTAAGAAATCAACGAAAATTTGGCTCTTGAAAAGAACATGTGGAACAATCATTGGTGTCAAAAGCTCATTAAATTGTCATATGTTCCTGGTCTGGATAAAATAATCAGTCTTCGTGATGCCAAACAAGTTTTCTTGACTTGTCGTGGCCCGAGATTCACATCTTACCAGCTGAGGTAAAGTCTTTTTCAAAATTGTTGATTTATTTTGGTAAAAAGCATTGAAAAATAAAATAAATTATTAATTGTATTAATTACAGTAATATTGTAAGTATTTTGACGGAGATGCAAACAATTTACAATGAAAAGACGGTGTTCTCCATGAGAATGGAACCAGACTTGAATAATTTCATGGAGACGACAAGAAATGAACAAAAATTGAGAGTGGCTTGGAGTCGATGGCATAATGAAATCGGTTCTCAAATGAAACCACTGTACATCAATTTAATTCGAATGTTGAATCAAGGTGCTAGAAGCTCTGGTAAGTGGTGAGGGTAAACATTTCTTGTCAGCTTTGTTTGTTTGACTTTCTCTCCTCTTTCATTGTATGACGTTTACCAAATAAATTCTTTAGGACTGTCAGACATGGGAGAGAGTTGGCGTCAAGAAATGGAAATGGAAAACTTGAAACCATTGACATTGAAATTGTACTCGGATGTCAAATATTTGTACTCTCTTCTCCATACCTTTGTACGATTCAAGCTTAGAAATTTCTATCATCTGGACATGAATTCAACTATTCCTGTTCATCTTCTGGGTACGTCACATTTTCATTCCCCGGATATGTATCGATTTTTAAATCTACAACAGAATGGAGATAAACTCTACTAAAAGAGAATGATTTCAAGAATAGGTAACATGTGGGCTCAAAGATGGGACAGTTTGGTTGACATTCTCTTCCCAGAAGACGATGACAATCAAGGAAATGAAAATAATCCACTTGTCCATGAACTTGTAACATCTCACAAGAAAAATGCCACTGTTTTGGACATGGTCAAAACTGGAGAAGAACTTTTTGTCTCTATGGGTAAAATGAGATCCACTTTCTCCATAAGTTTTTCTAGCAAAATTAAATTAATAACACAGAGAAAAGCAAGATCTACTTTGTAAAAATTTAATTTTTAGTACATGACGTCATTCATATACAGATGATGCTGTAAATTCATTAGCAAAAAATAGATTTTAGTGAAATTTTTTATAAACTTTTTGTAGTGCACTAATCCTCTAGGCTCATCATGTCATTCATGAAGCTTTGTATTTTTGTGTTTAATTAAGACAGTTGAGCTATGGAGATGTGTACACAAGAGAAAAAGCTTTGTCTGTTGGATACATAGACTTGAAAAGAGATGAAAGCAGGGATATTTGATATTCTCTTGATCTATTATTGAACATAGGATTTCCCAGACTTCCAGCAAAATTCTACACCAACTCGCATTTTACAGAGGACTCAAAATATCCTTCCAAGAATTGTCACGGAACGGCTGCTAACATGTTTGGGGATGAAGACTACAGAATTATGATGTGTGCGAACAAAAATCAACTACAGGATGAAGATTTGATAACATTGACACATGAAATGGGTCATGTTTATTATTTTATGGCTTATTCCCATTTGGAGTATGTCTTTCAGGTAATATGCAAAAATGCAGGAATTTAATTCGTTTCATTTACTTCATACAGGGTGACCAGCTAAACATGTCGTTTTTGATAAATTCGGCATTTCTTCATGAAGCATGATAGGAAAAAAAGACC
>JAQIVZ010001687.1:0-28832 GCA_034700945.1 Arrhopalites spinosus
GTGAGAAGTTATTTCAGTGTCAGATTGACCTTTTGCACTATAATTAATGGGTGTACAGCATATTCGCTTTTTTATTGGATCCGGGTCAGTGTGCGACGACGGAAGTTGTACAATTGAATGAAACGGAATTAAAAATTCAAGAGGAAGTCGAAATAGGACAGGATGTGGACTTACGGAGGGATTCTGAAAGTAAAATTCCAGTTGATTGTCATGATGGTCCGTCTTCGTCAAAGGAATGTTCCAAATATAATGCAAATTTTGATCAATTAAAAGTGACGACTAGTCAAACTGCTCAAGATCATCCTGACAATATTTCTGAAAAGTAGAAATTATTTTTATGATAGTATTTTTTTGGATTTCTCATTATAATAATTTATTATTGTTATATGGCGGGTACATATTTAATTAAAATTAACTAAATTTAATTGACAATGAAATAAATAATTCATCTTTATCACAGAGCATGTATAATATTATACGGTACATGCTTTGTGATCTATTTCTCATAAAATTACAATGATTTAATGCTCAATAAATATTTTTGAGCCTCTCTTTATGAATAAAAAAAATGGACTTGTCCTGAGATAGTTAAAGAGGAGTAATTGTTTACTACATTTTTGGCAAATATTCTTTGATGAATGTGATTAACTCTTTAGCATCTTTTTTGCCTGGGAGGTGGGCAATAAATTTTTTATTGTGGCAGAGATAAAAAGCATGACCATCCGGAAGGGGATAGCTGGCCTTGTCATAATTTTTGTTATCCAGGTTTGCTCCAGCAATTTTGTGTTGTGTCAGTCCAGCTTTTGGCAATTTAAGATTTGCCAGGTCCTTTTGACATAAGTTGGAACAATTTCTGAGACTTATCAACATGAACAGGGTGTCCTCTTCTGTCTTCTCACAATGACTCCACTCTGAATGGCTCTTCTTCCTCACCAAGTGTAACCTACATGTAAAAGAAAAAAACTTGATTATGAAATTTGAAATTAGTAGCTAATCTTTATTTTCCTTACTAAAGCCACCATCATAATGAAGATCGCTAGGAGAAAGAGCCTTGAGGTCATTTTAATTTATTTTCCTGTCGTGTGTGTGTGGTGTAACAATTAAATGTTTTTTGTTCACAGTTACGTACACTAACGAATAATTACACGAGTAAGATATGAAAAGAAAAATTAAATGTCGCAGCATTTATTACAAATCAATTTACGTCATTTAAAAACTTTTATGTGTCGATTGTCAACTACAATAAAATGGAGGTTAGGGGACAAAACTGAATGGATTTTTATGAGCTCTAGGTACTTTTATTGCTTATGTATATAAGAATTCGCTTCACTATTTTAACATGTAATACACTAATGTAATACACATTAAAAATGCAAAAAGTTATTGGGCTGGTAAGAAAGACCCCACTGACCTTTTCGAATAGTACATTTCCGCGGGAAAAAATTATTTGACCTTAATTTGACCTGCAAAAATTGTTCTGTCGGGTCATTATTTTTTGCCAATTCTGTCGCCAAAATAATTTGTCCAGATATGCCCCAAGGTGAAAGTTTACGTAGAATCCGAATCTGAACTCAGATTTCAGTTTCCGGGTATAATTATTGCCGGTTTCTGCTAATACCCGCTATTGTAAAACTGTTTTTAGCTATAAATAAAAAGGGATAATAATTTTTAATCAATGACTAAAGTACAATCTTTTAGTTTGAATATTCTTCACAACTTCATTTAGCCTCCGGTTTAGTCACTTAATAGCGGCCCGGATAATTATTTCGCTGCCGTATGAGTCATTTAGCTGCTTGAGTAGTTATTTAGTTGCGATTTTTAGTTATTTAGCTGCCGCCTAAAATCGCAGCCTTTTCTAACAGCATTAAAATTAATGTTTTGTTTTCAGTCTTTGTTTTCCTAAATCATCGAGTCTCAAAGCGCGGCGTACTCTACGACTTTAAAAATTACTTTGAATTTTTTTTTTTATAATTTTTGACATTTTAATGTTTTTCCGTTTCATTATTGTATAATTTGTGTTTTGAACTTTGTGACGACTCGTCATTGATAGGGTAAGTAACGAGCTTTATATCTCAATTAAAATAATCATCAAACGATAAAAATAACACGTAAAATTTCAGATTTCATTTTGACACTAAAATTGCATTTCACGGCAATTTATTTAAACGTGTAAATTATTTATATTTAGATGGCATTCTCTCACAAGACAACTTTCCTTCGCTCAGCTATTCTTGAAGATCCATTCTGTCTTGGTGACCTTTTAGGACCAGAGGATGTACTGAGAATAGAAAATAATTTTCCGGATCTTTTTCAGGCACCGGAATTTGACTACTCATCTCCACATGACAAGCCATTCTCTTTTAACCAATTAACAAATAAAATTGATCATCGTCCAAAATCAGCAACTCTACCAAGTCTATATGACAAATTGTCCCAAACTACTCAAGGTTGTAGTAGAGGACGATGTAAAATTCAAACCACAACAAGTCCTGTGAGAAAATTTAAGCCGGGTCAAAAACCTGTCAATTCTCGTTCTCAAAGTCGAAGTCCTCCTCGTCCACCTCCACCTCTGAAATCTACCAACAAGAATATATTACCCCCACCTGCTACAACTAAAGTAAAAGAAAATCATTTCAATTTTAATTCAAGATTATATTTATCAAAAAGTCGAAGTTATGATACTTTTCAAACAGACTTCAAATCTACACAGAGACCAATATCAGCATCAAAAAGTTTGGACAATAACAAATTAAGTGTAAAATTACCTCCAGTTTCTCCTCGATTACCTGTTAGTGCAAGACATGCTCCAAGATCAGCTGGCTTTTTAAAACCAGCACCAATTTTAGTAAAAAAGAGAAATAAAATGTTAAAAAATGAATATAAAGGCAAGTCACCAGCATCATCCGTCACATTTGTTGATTTTAAAGAAAACAAAGCTCCCCTGTCAAGATTCATGAAGGATGGACCAACTCAATTATCATTGACATTGCCAGCCTTGAAAGAATTAATTGAACAACGATTCAAGACACAAATTGAATTGTCAAAACAAGAGGAACAAAATAAAATAATGAGAGAGAGAGAAGGATCAAGTGAAACTTACTCTCATCATTATCGTCAAACTGTACAAACATCATTATCAACTCAATTACACTATAATTCAACATCAGACACAAATATTATTAATCAAATTGAACAAGCCAAACATGTAAGTATGTTGTCTGATATTTTGGAGTATAGTGAAGACAAGACAGAAAATTTGAGTTTATCTTCCACAACTAGTCCAAGTCTTTCTGACTTTTCTCATTCCCCTCCTCACAATCTAATTAATTTCAAGTCTCAACAACAACAACGAGTACCATCAAGAGAAGAAGAAGACTATCTTACTCAAGAGTCTATGAATCGGTACAAGGAAATATTCATTTTTTATATTTAATTTATTAAATTAAATTTAATATTCATTTGCTTCATTAAAATAATTTTTTTTGCAGATGCGAGCAATTGTTGCTAGCCAAGATATTAGCAAAAGAATATGAAAAGGATGGAAAATTTCAGAAAAACTCTTTTCAACAGAACAAAAAACAAGTACCTAAACCACCCATACATTCCATTTTATTGAAAAATTTCAAAAAACAAAACAAATCCTACGAGTCTATTTTGAATAATTATCCAAGTGTATTAGAAAAAATTGCAATTGAACTGATTCATGCAGAAGTCACCAAAATTGTTCATGAAGAGCAAGAAATTCTGAGTAGAGTAAAAAAAGTTGACATTGGAGTTGGGACGAGGATGAGAAGTCCGAAGAAAATTGAACCAAAATATAATAATAACAATAATCATCATCAAAAATTTTACCAGGATAAAATGACGAGTGCCCATGATCATCAAAAAGTTTACCAGGATAAAATGACGAGTGCTCATGATGATGATTCTTATTTTAAAGAAAGTAGTGAAAGTGAACAAGAGACAATACTGACCCCAGAATTGACACCACCCAATCCAACAAGCCCAAAAATTAATTCCAATGTAATTTCAAATAAATGTTCTTCTAGTATACAAAATGTACAAATACCATCAGTATCCCCTCGACTTGAACCCTTGAATTCTCCCCTTTTGTCCATACAAGAAAAAATTAAGGAGAATGATGTGACTGATTGTAGCGAATTGGAAGATTTTGTAGAGAGTGAGCCTGTGGTCAACATCAATATTTCAAGTCCTAAACAAGATGTGGAAGTAAAAGAAGAAGAAGAATGTATTACAAATATTCCAACACCAAATCTCGCAACACCAATACTTGACTCATATTCCGAGACACTAGGGAGATATGCAGAATTTTTAAAACACCTTCCACCTCCCAATGGGACAGCTGCAGCTATTGTCAAATCCATCACAGCATCCAAACCAAATGAAGAATCTTGTCAAGTTGAAAAGTCTGTCAAAAATATTCAACAACATAGTGAAGCATCCATGGATGATGTCTCAAGTTTGAAGAGTGGAGGAAAATCTCAAAATATTTTTGACACATCACAAATCAATTCTTCTTTGACGTCAATCTTGGAAATCATTTCAGAGGGTGAATTGATTGTCACTACTGGAGAGAGGAGTCCAGGGGAAATCAGCTGTACCATGAACATTTCTCCTGGCATGCATTTCTATCGAAGTAGTAGTAGCTCAGATATAAGTTCAAGTAATTCCACTTATGGATTTGACTAACCTTTGTGACCGTCTTAAATTATACTAAAAAAGGTATTATTTTAAAGGTACTTCATGTGTCATTTAAATAATTTTTATTTAATCTAACTTATTTTATTTTATTGTGCAGACTGTAGACTGACTGATTGATTTGCCATCCCTTCAAAATATATTATGACGTCAGTCGTGGAAGATTTTATATTTTTAAAATAACTAACCAAGTTCAGCTCCTTTTAAGCCTGTGAGTTTTAGCCAACTAATATTATAGCATAAATTATACACGTTGCTGTCTACATGTTTGAACGGCATTGTGATGTTGTACTAATATTTTTTTGGAGATTATTTTTACTACCTGTCTTTAAATTTTTAAAAAAATAAAATTATATCTTTTGTAAATGAACTCAAAGATTCGTGTTCTAGAACCAATTCAATGCATTGGTATGGGAATTAAATAAGATAATTAGTATGGTAATTATTTAGATAGTCATTTTGATGGCCAAGTCCATTCGAATGGACTTGGATTCGAATACATTCGACTTATAGAACACGACAAGGCAAGGGAAGGACTTGACTGCCGTGCCGACTGATGCTGCATGCTGTAGAATGAAAGTAATTTAGTCTTCAATAATGAGACTTACTCCTGTGTCATTAGCTATAATACTATTATCATTCTGTCCCTGGAAAATATCCCTTGTCCTCGAGTCCCCTTCACCAGACAGACTTGACGATCTCTCTGGAACAGATCTCAAAGTCAATGTAACTGGAGGAAACGAGAGAGGTGACGGAAATTTTTGACTCTCATTTTGGAAATGTCTTCATAAAATGAGAGTAAATATTAATAAAACAATTCTTGACAGCAGCTGGCGATCTTTTCTGTTTTATCTGCCAATTACATGAAGGTAGTTGCTTTCGTAAACAGAACAGGAGAACAGACAGAATAGAATCATGTGACAAGGATACCGAGTGGTGCTTCACATACGGTCCCAATCCAAATCCACTGAAGGCTGGACAACTCAACAAAGCAGGACGAGGATGTATCAAGAAGAGTCTAATTAATGTAGGAGAATTGAAAACATTTGTCACAATTTATGGACAACATGGCATTGGGATTGCATGTGATAAACCCATTTGTAATGAAAATGAATGGATGACTCATAAGGACATCATCATTACTGTAAAAAATGTCACCGTTATCCTTCTTCCTCTTCCCAATACAGCTCAGAGTACAAATATTTACTCATTTTGTCTTGAATTGTCCATTCTCTCACCTCTAATAAATTATTTACTTTACTCTACTCATTACTTTCAAGTCTCATTGAATTATTTCTTTTTGAAAATTAACTAAATTTCTTCTTCGCTGTATAATTTAAATTAATTTTTTCTGGCAATGAAATGTTACTCTAAGTAATTTTTTTTTTTCAAATTCTCACTTTCAAGATAAAATTTATTTTTAAAAATCCATTCTTTAGGACCCAAAAATTGAAGCTTTTTTATGTCTAAAAAGTTTTCTTTTCCCCGATTCTCCATTATTTTTCTCTCCTTCTCCTTGATTGAGACAATAAATTTGAAGATTTGCGTCAAGTTTGAGACTCGTCTTGGCCGTCCTTTCAAAATAATTCCGAGCAGCATTGTGACGAAGACGAACTTTATCAAAAAATGATTGTTGGTATGCCTAGTAAAAAAAGTATTAAATTAAATTCATAATTTAATTAATTAATGCTTAATTATATTAATGGCTTATAAGACTTACACTCAACATGTCATCAATATGAAGATGAGCCACTGCTTCCTCCTCAGTCAAAAGAACACAATTCCATGGCGTCCATGGTTTATCTTTTATCCATCGACACATTCGGAGGAGATATCGATCATCAATTCCACTCAAAGCTGACTGTCCATGCCAAATTTGTTCGATAAGGAATTGCAAGTCATACGCCTAAAATTTTCAGAAATTATTTTTTAAAATTTAAAATTAAAATCCACAAGAAATATAGTCACTCAAAAAAATAAAATAAAATATTTTACATCAATCAAATAGGACACAGAAGACTCGACTCCTTGTTCCTGTTCATCAAGTCGAAGTTCTTGAAGCATACGGCGATATAAATTCAAGTCAACACGAAGAATGCAAGTTCTGTACAGTCCCATGCAAATAAGACATCGACTCGTCACCGTGACCCCACGAGTGATTGTAAATTGATCTCGATATAACTAACCACAATTAATTAACAATAATGTAGTTATGTTTATAAACATAAGTAATTAATAAATTAATTACAGAAATTAGAAAATTAAATTTAAATTACCATTCTACGGCATCCTTTACATTGCTTCATGTCTTTTCTCAATTTCATTATATCAAATGGCACCTAAATCATCAATATGATTTTAATTAATTTAATTAAGTTAAAAATTTTAACTTAAAATCATCTTGTCTACCTTTTGAAGAGCCCCAGCTTCAGTATTGAATGTACTGTCTCGGCAAAGAGCGAAAAATCCATTTAATATTCTGTTGAAAATATAATAAAATAAAAATTAATTAATGTTTTTAAATACAACATTATTTAACTTGTTCATTTGATTGTGAAATAATTAAACTCTTTGACCTTCTACGAAGACCCACTAAAAGTCTCTCGCGTGCCTTTCGTTGCATTAATGTGATTTCACGTCCTATAAGTTGAACCAAATAGTCAGCAGTGACAGAACGATGACCTTTGACCAACTCGTACACTTTTCCCAAAAGACTCACCCTGTCATCATAGTCAGTGACAGGGGCTGCAAGATCAAGATAGAATTGATGAAAAATTCGTGCCTGAGCTTTTTGTGGAGTATCCATCGTCACAAATTTTCCTGTTCGTGCTAACCAACGTGTTGGTTGGCCCATCTAAATGTAACAATTAAATTTAATTAATTAATCTAATTTTCAAATAAAAAATTTAATTTTAAATAACCTTTTGATACAAATTCTCCACCAAGTGACTCCCCTTCTCCCTCAAAATTTTACTTTTGGCTCTCTCCAAGTCCAACAGAAGATCAGCCTCCTTCTCCATGATTTCAGCTATTTGACATTAAAAAATTAATTTTACTATTATTTATTAATAATAATAAATTATTATCATTAAAAATAATTAATCAAATAATTTGTATTCAAATATTGTACCAAGAGCAGCCTTTTTCTCAGCTCCCCAACGATTTGTGGTGACATAGTCAATTTGTTGTTTTCTCCACAAATTGATGGCTCTATAGAGTAATTCAATATCCAACTAAAATAACATTTAATAAATTAAATTATATTTTTTAAACACAGTTAAATTAAATAAAACAAAGAGGACAAAATTACCAAAGTAGTAGGATTGTACTGTCTGTACAATTCATCGTCTTTAATAGCCAGTCTAATTTCTGTTCGACCTTTCCGAATTTGTTCAGCCCACTCAACCCTCTTGATCAGTCCCGTCATTCTCTCTTCCCTTTCTCTCTCTGCCAACCATCGACGCCAATATTTTTGAATGATAATTGCCTTCAAAAAATATCGTCAATTTTTAATACAAAAATTATTTAAAATTTTAATTCTCAAATTTTCTTACAGCCTTTTCACGATGACGTTCCCACCAAGCGGCTGATTTGTAGCGTCGAGGCATGAGTAATTTTTGATGTTGACAGGTGACATAATAATCTGACCTGTCAACTTGAGTATAAACTTCTTGGGGTGTCTGCATACAATTATTTGTCTCACGGAAGGCTTGTGTGGCTTTATGCTTCTCTATGAAATGAAATTACATAATTATTTAAAAATAATTAACTTATGAATGTAAATAAATTAAAAACTTACGACTGTCCTTCAATTCTTTCTTGACCAATGGAGTTTGAGTATGAGCATGATGATATTCTTTAAGTGTAACTTTATCTCGGTAACCTCCAATAAAAAGTTTCCTCTCTGTTGGATACTCAATACTCACATTAACTGTCTTCCATCCCTTGTCTATAAAAAAAACAATAGTTTTTAAATTATTATTTTTGTAAATTGTAATTAATTAATTTAAAAACAACCTTTTTGAATTTTCAATTTAGTTGTAGTTTGTGGTCGATGTTGAATTTTATTCTCAATCGGAATATCCAATTTCCATTCATCCACTGCTCTCTTATTAACTTCAACAGTAAATCTCAAAACTTTTTTGCCTGGTTTCCCTCCACAATCTTTTAATGTTTTATAGTCCATGACTAAATTTTTATTTCTTCTCAAAACTAAAAATTGAGCTGGGACTCTCACAATTTTTTCTAATTCTTGTTTAATTTGTAAAATAGTACGATCCAGTCGAATATCTTTAGAATAAATTTTTTTTCCAGGCAAAACAAGAAAATGAATGGTAACTTTTTCAGCCAATTTAAAAAATGACTCAATACTTGGACACTCATTAATACGTGGACCAACTCCACGTGATGTTCCTGGAGGAGATGGAGTTGAATATTTACTTGGAATGAGAAGAGCATCTTTTGAGAGTCTATCCATGGCACATTTTTCATTAGATAATTTCATGTACAATTCTTCAAAATTATCCAAACTTGTTTTCTCTCTTACTTCATCCTCTTCAGCCTCTCCCAATAATTCTGTCTCTTTTGAATAATCTCGAATCCCTTCATCTTCTTCATCTTGACGTAGATTATCATCATTCTCACGTGTTTCAATTAATTCAATGGATTTTAATGGAATTTCTTCATCTTTTTTTATCTCTTTTGACTCTTTACTTGATTGTGACTTGAAAGATTTTAATTTTCTTCTTGGTCTCTTCTCAACAATTGGTCTTGAGAGTTCATCTGGACCCAATTCAAAGAGACGAGGATCTTCAAAGGACAGTCTCTCTGTCTCTCTTCCTAGAGTTTGGGTTCCATTACTATAATTAATATTATTTTATTTAAAATAAATATTTAACTCTCTTTAAAATTAAATTCATAATTTGATTATCTCTTTTATCTTAACTCTTACTTTATTCCCTCAATGTCCTCATTCCGATCAATGTCCACCAAGAGTTGACTCTCCTCCGAGTAATTTGTTCCCCGTCCTGATATTTTGACATGTACAGACATAAAAATTATTATTGTCAACACAAGGAGTTTAATTAATTTAATTATTTAGTTTAAAATTCAATTATCTCTTACCACCATTAAGACTGGTTCTCCCCTCAGGTTCTTGGTGAATATGTTCCACATGTGGAGTCTCAATGGGACTAATTTGAGTCTTGTCATTACCACCCCACAGTCCCAAATCAGCTAGCGTTTCATCCACTGACTCCATGGGTGGATTGCTAGAATCTTGGTCCATGTCTTCTCAATTAAATTAATTATCTTTTTCATCAAAATAATTCAAATTCCATCAATAAAATCTCTTTTGCCCTTGTAATGTAATAGACTCGTCTCTCTAAATTCAATTTTGTCTCTTCATTTTGTTTTGTACTACACTCATACTTTGAATCACTATGGAAGCCCCCCCTCTTTCCAGTTAAAATTTGATAAAGCCCTACACTAAATAAAATTACAATCACAATTAGTTAGCTAACTAGGTATATTACAGTAGAGAAATGAGAATCTGTGATGGAAAGGTTTGATCAATAAAATTCAAGGTTGATCGATAGTCATCAAAAAAAGCGCATCCATTTATTCTACACACAAAATCGTGCGAATAAAAAAAATGCTTTTTCTTTTCCTAAATTACTCAAAAAATTTGAAAATTAGAATAGGAAGTTGATTATCATCATTCAAGTCTGGAAATTGAAAAGTGATGTCCCCATAATCTTTACAAACTACAGTCGTCTTCATTTTTCTTGTATTTTCATCTCCAGTCATTGTCGGTGAGCCCTGTAGTGAAAGCAGACAAAGAGAGAGAGATTAAATTTTAATATATTAGATTTAAGAATCAAGTTTAAATTAAATATAATTAAAATTTTTAATTTAAAAATATTTTGTATTTTCTTACATTGATTTTGTACTGACAATGATACCAAGAGTTGGACTGGAGAGTAACTGGAAAGTCAAATTCCACAACTAATTGTTTATGACAATTCTTGCACTTGTCCCACTTCTCTTTAGTGACAACAATACTCTTATGAGCCACAGCAAAAGTAAAAAGACTCCCATCAAATTTCCTCAAATGAACTTCAACATCAAAAATCAATTTATCACCAAATTTTAGTCCATTCAAAGTCTTTTCTCCAGCTCCATAAAAACCAAATCCAACCAAAGCAATGGATTTACTAGTTAAAAATCGTAAAGAATAAAATTTATCTCCAAAATATTTCTCCTCTTGACTCAACTTGACACTCCCAAATCGACAGACAGAGAAAATAGGTCCTTGTTTAAGTCTTGGTTTTTTATTAAATGGATAATAATGATTATCCTTATTATTTAAATTTTCATTCTTATTTTCATGCCCAAGACGATGAGGAGAGTCCATGTCACTTTCATACTGAGAAGGAAGATAAATTAGACGAAGAATTTTGGAAATTTCATCAGCTGATAATAGTCCTTGTGGAATTATTACATTAGTAAAATGACTTGTTGACATGAGAGGAAATCTAATGAAATAAATTACATCCCTCAAAACTTTTCTTAAAGATTGGCCCGTCATTGGTTCATTTAATAATTGACATTTATGTTGAGCCCATTGTAAAACAGCATTGAATAAAATATTCTCTTCAATTTGTAAATCATCTCTCCCAATCAATGACTTTAAGTCTTGACGATGTAAATTGAGAAAATTTTCAGGTAATATTTTTCCATTCATAATCTTGTCAGCATTTAAACAAATATATTTAATTGTAAAATTTTCCAATTCTATTTCTTGATATTCTCTCGCTCTCACCCAAATACAAAGAACATTATCACGAGTCAAATTTAATTTTGAAAAATTTTCAATACAAGTTTGTTTTAATGAAGGTACTTGAAATTTATGAGAGAGTTCTAAAATATGTAATAATATTTCATGAGATTCCCATAATTTTGACTCTAATTCTTCTGTGTAGAGGAACTGTATGATTTTTTTAAAATTAAAATTCATTTTTTCATTTTGTCATGTAAATTATCATTTAAATTTTTATTACCTTGAGAAAAATTCGAATTGAGTCTGGAGAAAATTCAATGAATCGAATTACTGACAAGTCTTTTGTGGTACGAAATAAATTCCAAAAAAATGGTGAATTTGTGGCCAAAACCAACTTGTGACATGGAAATACTACATGGTCATCATATTCCTAAAATAAAGAACAGTCAAAAAAATGTTATTTTTTTTAATTGTAAAATTATCATGAGTCTTTTGTGTGTTACATAAATTAATTATTTTTGTCTTTACATGCTTTGTCTTGGAGTCAGTGCCAACTCGAATATTAATGTCAGCAAATTCTTCATTGAATAATAATTTGGACCATTTTTGAGCCAGCGTCAATGGTATTGGTTTTGACTTGACCTTTTTAAACTCCAATGCCAAGAAACTGGCTAAGGATGATGAACCGGAAATTTCAACTGCGGATTTTGAGTTAAAATTTGATTCTAGTGTTCTTCCCACCATTTTAATATTAAATAAAATATTTAATGTATGTTACAAAGCGAAAAAAACTAAATAACTTTCAAAATGTTTAGCAATTTACGATCAATTATAAATGTGGTACATCTATCTATTCATGTCACAACATGAACAGTGTACAAGTCATAAAAGATGAAAAAAATGTAATTAAATTAATTTGACCATGGAAACATACCAGTCTCTGTAACAATCTCTGTAGCTGGGCCGTCAAAATGATGGACAAAGACAGAACCCGTCGAAAAGGCTGTCCACTTCCATTAGACATTTGAATTTCTGTCACTGACGACAAAGATTCTCCAGTGACTCTCCAGCTTCTGCAATATAAAACAAGTTGACATAGAAAATGAAATTTTACAAAAATTGCTCAAAGATTCCAAAACCCTTTGCTTTGTTTACTTTTGTCTGCAGTCAGCGAAATCAAGAGGCTATAATACAATTTAGAGAGTAGATGAACAAAGAAGTCTTTGATTTAATTGTAACTAATAATTAAACTAACACTGACTGAGACTTGATTCTAAATAAAATTAATAATAAAATAGTAAAATGTTTAAAAATGCTTATCAAAGTGGCTTCCTTTCAGTCTTCTATTCCATTGGCTACAAACCATTAGATATTTGGTGTACTCAGGTACGGGACAAAATTCTTACCTAATTAATAAAAAATAAAATAAATAATAAATCTGCTGCTGTTCTTTCTCAAGGTTTCAAATGGACACATTAAACGAATCACAGACCCAGACATTCGTTCATTGACACTGGAAATTGTAGGGAATAATATAAGTACAACTTACATTAGTTGTCCAACATGTCCTTTCGATTCTCTTGGTATTCGTCTTCCCTTCCTCGTCCTCGTCGTCAAGAACCTCAAAAGATATTTTTCCTTTGAAGTCGAGGTTCAAATCAAATTTCTAATATTTCAACTTCTAATATTCTTGTAATATTTTTTAAATATATTTTATTCTTAAAAAAGGTTTTAGATGACCGTAACATTCGCCGGCGATTCCGTTCCAGTAATTTTCAAGCATGTACACGAGTGAGACCCTTCAACTGTACAATGCCCCTCAGATTGAATGATGGCTGGAATCAGGTTACTTTTTCAAATTCTCCAGTGTTTAATCTCTTAAATATCACATTGTATATAATTCATATCGCAGTCATGAATTTCTTTTTTACAAATGGTTAGGTTCAAGTTAACTTGGCTGATTTCACGAGTCGAGCTTACGGGTCAACTTATGTGGAGGCTTGTCGGATTCAAATTCATGCCAATTGTCGACTCCGTCGAGTTTATTTTTGTGAGAGACTTTATGGGGATGAAGAATTACCCAGTGACTTCAAAGTATTTGTCCTCAATGCCACTCGAATGACCCCCAATGAAGTTGGAGCTGTCTAAATAAATAGAATAAAAGTCAAAAGAAATTAATTATATGTAATTAATTGTGGGTACCAATCCAATATGTCCATTGTGAGATACAACATGAAAAAAACCGAATAATAATTACAGTCTACAATTCACGTCAAGTGTCATATACCATGAATAAAAACAAACCCTAATGTTCATTAAAATAAAATACTCGAAAATAAATGTCACGGAGTCTTTTGTTTTGTCCTCATAAAAAATTATGTACACAAAATGTGAAAAATTATTTCATAATGTGACACACTGCAGCTGCAGTGCACTGGAGTCAAAAGTTGTGGGTCAAAATGACTGACAAATAAAATTCGCTACATGCACCACCTAGCAATAATTAAATTATAGTAGTTCATTTTAATTATAAAATAATTAGTCAAAGTTATTCTAAATAAAATGCTCAAATTTGAAGACCTCACCTGTATCGTTACTGTAATTGTAGTCTTCTGTACTGCATACACAAACTCTCAAACACCCAGACTCGACTTTCCCTCTCAACCCAGGCTCGACTTTCCCTCCCGGAGAATCCATAGTTGGGGTGTCAATCCGGACAATCCCATTGACATAAAGTCAACAACCATCAACATTGACCAAGTAGATGATGATTTAGAGTATGAAGAAGATGATGAAGGTAAACACAAATAATTTGTGTAATGACTGTAATTATTACAGTCATTATTTGTATATTTTTTCCATAAAAGGTCTATTTAAATAATAATTTTAAATAATTAAATAATTTAAATAAATTTTAATTTAGATGACACCACCACAACCACGTCAGATGGAAAAGATCCAATAATATTCACAAATACAACAGAATCAAATACCTTTCCACCCCCAAATAAAATCACTATGAAGAATAATGATGAAAATCAAAAGCTTTCTTCATCTGGCACCATCACTGAAGAGGCCATCATGTTTTTTGTCCAAGAACGAATGGTCAATGCAACAGAATTAGAAATAGCTGTGGTAAAAAAACTCTACCACTTTGACAACTTTACAGGATCACCCATTTCGAAAACATTTCGAAATTTTGTCAATCTACACTACAATGTGAGCAGATATCAAGGAATCAGATGGCAGGTACCCTGAGACTTGTCATAATTTTACTAAGTAAATCAGTACTAAAAATTAATTTGTAATTTCTTAAAATTGTAGGGGTTCGGCCAACCTTGTAAGATTGACACTCCGATACACGACAAAAAGCAAGTACGATTATTTTTAATTTCCTTTTCGTATAATAATTTACAATTAATATCAAAATAAAACAGTAAAAAAATTTAGACTGGTCATGGGGGTGGATTTTCAAAACCTGAATCCTCAAAAAGAGTACCACATGATGGTTGGATGGCAGTGGACATGACTCAAAGAGAATTAGCAATGGACCAAATTATATCTATTTCATCAGCTATTCAAGTCGCCACAGTAGTGTCCCCTAAAAAATCCAAAGAGGCCTCCTTAGACTTTCTAGAAGACAAATTCCTTCAAGATTTTGTTGAAAATCAATTACCAACAAGAAAGGAGGACAATATTGAAGAACAAGTTGATCAAGTTGTTGCTAGAATATTGTATGAACCAGAGTATAAAGAGGCAATGAAAAACACTTTCAATGAACAAAAAACAATACTCAAAGAATTGCAGGATATTTGTAGTCATCTTGACTATCTCATTTGTATCCCCAATGTCAATCTAGACCCTTCAGACTCTATTCAAGGTAAACATGGTCAATGTGCCTGTCGAGATGGTTTTGTGGAAGAGAATCAACATTGTTATGTTCCCTTAAGAGAAGACTGTAATCGAAATAACTTATTTTTGTCCCATGATCTTAAAGTACTCCCTTCATACTTACTAGATCAAATCAGGACACCAACATGTGTTGGTAATGCTGAATGTCTTAATGATTTTGTTTGTGATTCTGTCCCTAACTTTCATCTCTCTAATAATAATATTTTTATCCTCTTATTCCTTCACTTTCCCATTTACTTGATTTAAGTTATCCTTGCATAAAAATAAATTCTACTATTATTTTCCTCTTTTTCTTATTTGTCAACTAAATATTTCTATTAGTTTTTAAAAATATATAGTTCAAACATCAAGAAAGTTTGCCTGTTTTTGCCCAATGACTACGAGTCTGTCGTATCAATTCAGATACTTAATTTAAAACAATCATGATGAAAGAAAATTGCTCTCAAGAGTCACAGAGCAAGTATACGTATACAGTATACTTGCTCATCCAAGATTTGATCATGTTCTTTGGCAATATGTTAGAGCTTCTGTTCTTTTAAGTACTTGTGTTTTTTTTTTTTGTTAAATACCATTATTTTAGGATTTTTATGCTTAAACGCTATAGATTACTTGTAATTCAATTTCATATTTTAGTCATAGACGAAATAGCTATAAATAATTTCAAAGATTGCTTTGCAAAGTGGAATTCATGATTACTTATTATCGGTAATAATAAAAAATCATTCTTTAAAAATTGTAATAGTTGTCACCTTTTTTGTATTGTTCATTTAATTTCTTTCTTCTTTTTGTGGTTTAGTTTCAATACATAGACCATACACTTTATTACTACTATAATAAAAGGACATTTCATTCAAGTGAATGTGGACAAAAAAGGGGGTTTCTCAACCCAACAAATTTGAACAACCCATATTGTAGGTGAGCACCAAAAATAGCCAAGTCATTTTTTCCAATCCCGGTTAACTCTGAAGGTACATATTGGTTGAGATTCCGTCATACTTCGAGCGTCTTCCATTTTTACCTATAATTAAAGTAATGAAAATAATATTAATTATTAATTTAATCATATGAAATAAAAATATTAAAAGGAACAGAATGGAATAAAGATAATTCTAATGAATGCATGTTTCTTATTCTTACACATGTGCCAAAGAGAATAACTTGATTCAGATTTTCACAGTCCGCAAGGCCCCAGTCTAGAGAGAGCTTGGTAATTTTGAGTGGCTCTGCCATCTGATGATCAATCACAAAGGACCTGAGAACTAAACCCACAAAATAAACTGTGTAAATTATAAAAGATTAACATTTATAGACAATATTCATATCCTCGTACTGGTTGAATATTTTTAATTTAATTACATTTAAGTTGTCCAATGTATGGAAACTCTCGTTTCAGTTTCGTCTTCCCGTCTTCAACATACTTTTGTAAAGGTTTATCGTCAGTCCCAATTATTCCACCGTCTGTGATGACAACTCGTGTTCCGTAGATGGTTAACAATCTCAGACTAAAAAGTCCACTGAAAATTGCTCGAAGTTGAGTATTATTCATGTCATTGATTCGTAGTGTAGACAATTTTGGAAAAGTGGAGACAAGGTCATAGGTTATTGTTTTATCTTGAAACTTTGGAAAATCCACACTGGATAAATGTACTTCAGTTAAATTTTCAGCCACAAATTGCAGGGGCCTCATAGTATCCCCTTCTTCATTCTTCTTTGGCGAAGAAAACAATTCAGCATAAATTATTCCGGGGAGGGGATCCGTTGGATCACTATCATTCATGACCAATTTCTCTAAGTGAGGCATGACTTGAAGAAAACTGAAGGAATGGAACATGTCATTTGTTGCTTCAAAATATTTTAGACTACCCAAGTAGGCATATTTGAAGATTAACTCAAAATTATTTTCTCTTTTTGATCTTGATGCCCTTGTTAAAACTAAATGTTCCAGTGTCTCACAATGATTCATAATAAAATTACGAATCTCTAGCAAATCCAACGTTGTAGTCACACAAATATCTAAATGTGTGAGTTGAAATTTCAAGCTCATGTACAATGGCATGAGTTCAGGAAGAGGTGATTCTGATCGCCGATCCCAACTGCAGTCAATCATAACACATAATAAATTTATTACACTTGACATGATCAAAGACAAAAGTATATATTATACTTTAATTTTGTTATGTATTTCATTTAGTTAATAAAACTATTTCATTTTCTTAAATGATAAAAATAACTTACGTATAAAAAGCATTCAGTTTCTTCAGAGTTAGTGGTCGTGGTAATTTATCAGAGACGAGTGCCGTCAATATTTCTTCCATCTCTACCGAGCAGACGTCATTAATTTTCAAATCCTAGAAAACGCAAAAAATGCAATTGTTTACATATTTTTTGTAAATATACGAAAAAGGTATAGAATTTGAAAATTACACAAGATAATTCAAGATTATACATATAGACACAGATCATATTTGTATACCTACCTGAAGATTAGGAAATCCAAAAAAAACTTCTAGCCAATGTAAAGGAAACCAAGAGCCACGTACTGCTCGATAATGAAAGACAGTGAGACGTGGTCTTGGCTCAAACGGATGTGGAAGAATTAAAGGAACCTCTGCAAGTTTTGGAACAGACATTTCTGAAACAGGATCATAAAATGGACCACCATTCTCTAAAATATCATGTTTTAGAGCATCCATGACAAATGTGGGTCGACTGAGGATGAGTTGATTCATTTTTGGAGCATAGACAAAGAGAATATTTCGGAGAGTTGCTAGTCCTCGATCCACTGTGAAGTCATCCAATTTTAAATAAATCAAATGATGTCCAATTTTTTGAAGAATATTTTTCATAATATCCTCCGTATTCTTTGAGTTGGACTCCTGTCATAATTTTTAAAAAATAAACAAAATACACATTTGTCATTAATACATGTAATTTGTACATTGTAAAACTTGAGAATAGACTTACGGGACCATGTATATCAATAGGAGATGCAATAAGCCATTTTGGATTAAGATTGTATCTCACAGCAGGAACCTCTTCGGGTAGATAATCTAAAAAAGTTTGCCACCAGTACAAAGCAAATCTTTTGGTGATTCGATAAACAAAATCTCTCTTCAATTTCATAACTCCAACAGATGCGTACAATGTACATGTCCTACGAAAGTTGATTAAATCTTCCCAGTCGTCCATCCAATCAGTAGCTCCTTCCAACGTCTTCATAATTGAATATATGGAAAACAAATATTGGAATATTAGTAATCTTTACAGTTTTAGTTTCTACATCATCATTTGGTTTAAATTTAATGAAATAATGTTTTTGTAGTTGTTATACCGAAGCAATTAAGTACTCGTTGTCAAAAATATTCTCTGGACATATCCTATTTGGTGGTGGAGCACTCATATCATTTTTACTCTTATTGGTTGAAACTTGTGGCAGTCTTGAAGATCTTGGATTAAATCCTGCCTAGTCATCAAAGTTTAAAATACCATAAAATAAATATTTATATTAAAAGTATTGACAGTACAAAAAACATCCTCAAAATAACTTACTGGGACACCTTTAACAACTCTACTCGGAACAATCGTTCTTGTACTTCTTGTTGTAGCTTGATGTACATTTTGGTTTCTGTCAGAAATTGGTGCTTTTGAGTGCGTCTCATGACATGGTGAAGAAATGGAACGTACTACCTCATTACCGGATGTTGGTTGAAAGGCATTATACTTTGGTATTTCTCTAGGCTAGTAATAAACAATCAAGAATGTCGTTAGGAATTAATCGTGATTCATGATGTAAGTATTACTGTAGTATGTACACATTATAATTATTTTTGATGCAATTTACTTACCTTTCTGCTTTCGTTGTTAATACTTCGAAGCCAGGCTGGTTTAACATTCTGAGATTCATTCAATGACGATTCTTTATCGGTTGTAGACTTCGAAATATTAAAAGTTATATTGTATATTTCTTTGTTTGTAGACGTCATTTTGATTGAGAAGTTTTGAAAAGAAAAAAAAGGAACTTTTTTCAGACTATTTATTATTATCAAAAAAACGTGCCTAAGAAGTGTAATCTACTATACACTATTATGGACGACAAAAAAAATCCTGTCTTCAACATGAAGTTAACTAAAATTAACCCTTCTGTTGAAGGATTCGAATTAATTAATTTTAATTGGGCTGCTGCAAAAAAATGAGAACGAAAAAAAAGCCGCCACATTTAAAATCAAGGATTTCCCACTCGCCAAATTTTTAATGCAATGATGGCAATAATGGTTAAATAAATGTAAATGTTAAACAAGTTCTTTTTTGAATTAGCAAAATAGTTAATTTTAATTCTGTATGTTTTGAAAATTATTAAGGAAATGAACAGGGTTATACCATATTCTTGTACTTTTATAATGCCCAACACAGTTAGACTATTTTTAAAACAAGTTGGGGACTATAACTAAATCATACCAAATTATAATTATAGAGGATTAGTGAGTTCATAAGCTGAACTTTTGAGGGTAAGAAAAATAAACTCTAGCAAAATACTGCTAACTTGAGCGGGAATTTTTATCTTTCAAAAACAATTGTGAGTCTTTTTGAAACTGAAAAGAGACAAAGAAAAATTCCACCTTTTGAAGAAAAAAAGCTGGAGTAGAGGTGGAGGATGAAAAAGTAAGTCTGTTCAATCAATGACATGACAAAGTTTGGATGAAAGAGAAAGAGACGAAGAATTGGAAAGATGAGATTACTCTCATTCTATTATTTTTGGCTCAAGACTTTGACACTCTCTTTCCTATTCATCTCTCGATCTCCAGGGGAGATGAATAGGAAGAGGATCAGAATCGATCCCTAAAAAGGATAATGCATTACGGCTAGCCTTTTTTCTACATGAATCCAATTAGTTACCATAGAATTCAATTAAGGTGAAATTAATTACAGTCCAAAAATACTTTTTATTTTACTCTCGTCTCTCAATATTGCAATACTCTATAATAATATTATGAAGTTTTTTGAAATCGATTATAGATTATCTCCAACATCTACAATTCCACATACATGACTAGCCATCTTCTTCTTCTTTTGTAATCCTTTTGCAAGTTGGAACATGTTCAGTTAAATAAAATTTAGAACAGTAAGACTCTTTTTTTTAGTTTAAAGAAAAATGGCATTTGAGCCGTATTTAATGGACCGTTTTATGGGGTGCTACAAGGCTGAGAGAGGATTTAAACCGGATGCTTATGGTGACTGTAGTAGTGTGGACAAATACAAAAAATCATTTCACGATCGTTGGAATGTCTTGAGACAAGATCCATGCAAAGACGACCATTATCAACATGTTGCCAAGTTTCAGACTGCTCTTACAATAAAAAGACTACGGATGGGACACATTGTGTCAAAGTCAGGGGCTAATGCCCAGACTTTGTATCATAAAGACTACAAATTCCCTCGTTCTCACAATGCTGTTGTAAGTATTTATTTTTAATTGTCATTACAATTTTGTACATTTTGTACTACAATTAGGATGACTGTTGTTCATCTCCATGTCCATGTGAAGATGAACTTCCAAATTATTGTCGAGACAGTAAAAATTCTGCCTATGCTCCACTTCAACCATGGCAAAAGCCCTGTCCACCCCTAGACACTACAACTACCTACAGACAAGATTTTCCTCCACATCAAGTTGAACCTCGTCAAAAGGTCAGTCATATTGTACTTAATTTGCTCTCTTTTAAATATAATGGTCAATATTTTTAGAAAATGGTTAGCATTTTTTTCAAACTTTTAGCGCCCTCCTGAACAATGGGATCCATGTGAGCATCCTCTTGAAGGTATACAGTTTTATTGAAAAATATTAATTTTAAATGATAATTAAATTCTATTTTTAATTTAAAGAGTGTACTACAACAAGGGCACACTACACAAAGAAAGAGGTCATTCCAAATGGTCCAGCCAATGCGGAAGTCATAAAACATGGACTCTGGTCTTGTAGTCAATTTTGCAAAGAGTGAGCATGCCTAAAATTAATTGTACAATTTATTTTAAATAAGATATTTTTAAATATAATATTCTTGTAGATTCACTGACGCCACCACAAATAAAGAAGACTACCCCCGAAAATTCACCTGTCACCCTCAGCCAACTCGCCCAATCGATAATTTTTGTATTCCCGATTACCCTCTCAAGACAGACACAGAGACGGGGAGTCAATTTTATTTCAAGTCAGAAGAAGCAGAGCTCACTCATTGTTTTCATCCCTGGCTTGACAACAGTAATTGGGAAAAACCGGAAATTCAATTAGATGACTGTACGACCTACAATCATTTTTATAAGGCTCATCCAACTCCACCTCCAGTTAGTTGAATTATTTTTAATTCATTTAATTAAAATAAAAGTGGAGTTTGGAAATTAATGATTAATTTTACAGGTAAAATGTACAGTAGAATCTCCCAATGCCATTCCATTCTGTTCAATTAATCATCTCTGCTACAGTTGCTTTGACCCCGTACCCAATCAACGTCCCCCCTTGGAAATGAAGGACAATGATCCTTGGCCGTATGTCAAACCATGTGCTATTCGTTACCAAGATAATTTACAATTAGATCCGTGTGCCAAATTCAATGATGAGACGACTCAAAAAATTGACTACACACCAAAATCTCTTTGTCGTCCAAATCCAAACTTTGCTCCTATAAAGGTAAAATTAACTGGAGGTCAATTTTCTCAAGGAACAATTTTTAATTATTTTTTGATCTTTTGCCAGGGCTTCATTCCTCCTATTCAACCATTTAATGGTAAATAATATAATTAATTTGGAATATTAATTTAAATTTAATTTGGGATGATAATTATGTAGATGACACAACAATGAAAGTCTCCTACCCAGCCTACAGTTCAAGTGAGTACAAAGAGGCCAAGACAAGTTCAGGGAATCCTTTTGGAATTAAATGGGGATTAAATAATTGTCCATGTCAAAAATTAAATAATTGTTTGCCAAGATTTCCCTCTCCTTATGGTCATCCATTGAAACTATTTAATTGTCAACATTGTCGTTGTCCCTGTGGACCTTTTGATGGTCGGTCAACTTACAATCAAGACTTTCATTTCCGGTCACCCCAACAAGTTGAGATTGAAGAGGAGGAAAGATGTCGTAAAATTAATGTTCCTTTGGGTGTCTCCCTTTATCGATTTGACTTTACGAGACAGGGAGGGAAAAAAGCTGAAATCATGCCCCCACCTAAGGATAAAGGCTATCGTTGTATGCATCCATGTAGTATCCGAGATTTGGACAGTTTGACTCGTGTCAGCTTTAGAGATTTTTGGAAAACGTAATAAAAAATTCAATTTTTTCTTTATTTTCTCTACTTTAAAAATAATTAAATACAAATTAAAATTATTTTTATTGTCAATTAAGCAGAACGGATCGAAGAGAACTAGAATTGTATCGAGGTAAACCAACAATTCGTACAAGAAAAGACAAGGATTGTAAACCCAAGAATGACTGTGACTGTGAGGATGTGGGTGACGAACAACAAATAATTTATCAACCAGTTTATGTCAAAAAAGTCAAAAAACCATGTCCATGTCAAAACATGGGACCAGTTTATGGTCAAGTGGAACAACAGTCACAAGACTTGACATTACCACAAGAGACTCCTGGTCGATGTCGTCAAATTCCATATTCAGGTCAAAACATCTTGAACAGAGTTGAGTCCACTTGTCCTTGTTGAGATTGACAAAAAAAAAGAATATTTTACTGTCCTTATTCTGAACAAGAAAAAATAAAATATATAAATACTAGAAAATTTTTCATATTATTTTTTTGACATTGTCGTGACCTCGTCAAGTTTATCATAGAAAAAAATAGAAAAAAAAATAATTTGAACTCTTCCCAAAAAATGGGGAGAGTGCATGTGACAAAGGGAGGGAGAGGGAGAGAGTTGGGGGCGTTGAAATGTTGTCTGATGACAAACGAGTTGTAACATGTTCTAGGTTTAAATCAAATTGTTGAGATTTATACTGCCAAAAGTAGCATGTAGAGAGAAAAATGTGGAGCAGGATGCAAGTGGCCAACTGGAAAAAAAACCCGGGTAGTAGTCTTGTCCACTATGTCATGGCCAATTCAAGGGGACTCTTTTCATGACACTGACGAATCACACCAAAAACTTGTTCTTACATCTGGCTCCTCTTCACTTCAGGTAAGTCACAGTCGTACAGTAGTCACAAAAAGTCTTCCTCTTCCCGTCATCTTTTGTATCTCTCTCTCTTTTTGACTTGTACAGAATGAAACAATTTCTTTTTGCATGTCCTGACAAGTTTTTTGTGACAAAAAAGATGATTTTGTATAAGCAAGAGAAATAAATCCCCGTTTATTGTGGGCCTACCTCCCTCAATGCAAGTTACACAATGGAGAAAGTATCATCCAGCTTTCTCTTTTCTCCACATCCGCCCTCCTGTCACCTCCATGCTCCATTCCTAAACTTTGTCCTGTGTTCCAGGCTGGAACTTCCAGCTCCTCATGTCCCTTGATCATGAAAAAATCCAATAATTTGACACCATCAAAAAATTGAGGAACACCATCACCAAACACGGTAATTTTTGTAAAATTTTGAATATTTATCTCTCCCCACCTTTTTAAAAAATAAAATTTGTGGAACTGGGAGGAGAGGGTTTGGTGGGGAATATAAAAAGATAATGGGGATAATGGTGAAAGTACAGATGATGAATGATAATCTCATGTGAAAGAACTCTCTCCCCAAAAAAAGAGTTAGTGAGAAGGAGAAGGAGAGGAGCTGACTGTACAGTTAAAAGAGCAAGGATGCGATGTGCGGGTGGAGTAAAGGAATGTAAGAGTAAATTTATAGGCTGGGTAAAAAACTTTTTTTCTCCAGAAAAAAAAGTCTCTTCCATAAATCACACTGGAGAATATTCCACAGCCCTCTCTTCCTTCGTTTTCGTCCAGCTAAAAAAAGAAGGAAGCTTCTTTTTTCTATTCCAAATTCAGACACGATTTTCTCTTTTCTCATCCAAACATGACCACAAATCACATTGCGAGTCATAGCTAATGTGATTTTCTCATCGTTTCTTTTTTTCTCTTCTTCTTTTCTGTCAACAATTACTCTATTTTTATATTCTTACAACTGAGACTCTTGGTGACATGTCCATTCTATTACATAATTGACAATACAGAGATACAATTTCTTTTATTTACAGTCAAAAAGTCAACAAAAATGGAGTTCCATCTTCTTTTTTTTATGGTAAAATTATTTTCTTTTTTTTGTGTCAACATTTTCATGACAAAGAGAAAAAAAAGAGTCATTATTTTTGATAAACTTTTCCATCAAAATAGAAAAAAAGTGACTGGAATTTTTTTCAATTGTAATTTTTCTCTTTCATGTAATTTCCTTTTCTTTCTTTCTCTTTAACAAAATGACTCATTTAATTAAATTATCCATTTTACAGGACATGGATAACAAAAAAGAGATACGTGAGAACATCAAACATTTCTTTTTTGAGTTTGTCCTCAATTTTTTTGAGAGTGAGAGTGAGAAGGCAGGGGAAAATGAGAGAATTTTTTTACATTTATTATTCAGTCCACATGTGCAAGATAATGGTCATGGATTTTGATTCTTTTTTTCTTTCTTTTTTGTTTTTAGGGAAAATTGCCAAAAAAATTGGTCTTGCAAAAATTTTCTCTTTCATTTCATCATTCAAGATTTCTTCCTCCCCCCCCCCACTCTGTGCTCCATGCTCTGTGAGTCCCCCCTTATTCTCCATTCTCTGCCCCTCCGGAATTCCTTTTTTTCGCTTGTAATGTTTTCTTGTTTGCCTGTTTGGAACATGTCAAAGCCAGGGGGATGTTTACTCAGCCAAAAAGAAAAAGGGAGTCTCATCATCATCATTCATGCATTGGAAATTGGGAGGAGAGAGAGAAAAGAAATGAAGAGTTTGGGGGAGGGGTAGGAGGTCTGGGGGAGGGAAGAAATTTCATTGTCATTTGTGAGAAAACTCCGGTGAGGGACTGAAGGGGATTCTTTTAAAACTTTTTTTTTCTCTCTCTCTCTCTTCCTTTCCGCTATTTACCATTCATGAATGCAGTAGAAAATTTTGTCATTTTCTAGCTCCTCTCAACTTCCGGTTCAACCCACTCGAAACTCTCCTCTCAATTGAGCAAGCAAAAAGCAAGTTTTTTTTGTTTCTTTTCTAATGGATTTTTTGTGTTGAGTTTCAGGCTCCAGCTAGAAAAAAAAGTGAGGGGACACAGCCAAAGAGAGAGAGAGAGAGAGAGAGACAGGGAGCTCAAAGACGTTTTATTTCTTGTTCAACATCAAAAAGATTTACTCCTCTCTTTGATCTTTGGACAAAGCTTGACAGACTAGGCAATTTGATCTTTTTTGTTGGGGGGCATGGGCATTTGCTGCATTGTCTTGAGAGTCTTGACAAGATGAAGCAGCAGGTGGGCACTTTTTGGACCAAGAAATCTCGATTTGTTCTTGAAATTGGGTTTTCCAAATAAATTTCTTCAGTCGTCTCGTATCTGTACAGAGTCTGTACTACAGACACAATTTCCGGACTAGATAATTTTGCAGATTTTTAATAAAATGACTCCATGGCCATGGCAAGCATGGAGATCTCCAGTAGAGTCGGCTATGCTTTTTCCAACTTTGGAGATTTTTTGACATGGATAGAATGGGGATGTGTTTATTATTTATTATGATAAATGGAATTGCCCTTTATTTTTTTCGTGTTGAGATTTTCTTCCTGTCTCGCCACCAGCCTTTTGCTCTCCTGCTCTTGCTCTATCAAATTTCTTCTTTTTTTTCTTGTCTTCCTTCCTAATGGAAAATTGATAAGGGGAGGGGGAGAATGTTTTTTTTCGGAGATCATTTTCACTTTTGTGGATGGAAAATTGTATAGTTTATTTATATTACCTCAACCTTCAACCTTTACGAGTTAACATGCCCCTCTCTCTCTCTCTGTGTATGACCTCCTCAATTTTCAACAAAATTCTTTTTGTTGAACGCTTCTAGAATTCCTTGGGCTGGACTTGAATATTATTTGAGTGATGCCAAGAGGCCAAGAGTAAGAGACGTGCCCTGGGTGTTGGAAATTGGATGCAAATGGCTGAGATTTAGTGGATTTTGTATTAGCAATGAAGAAATGAATAAAAGAAAAAAAAAGTTTGATGATTTGTATTTTTATTTTATTGTTGAGGTTCAAGTCTGAGGAGCCATTTTCTTTTTTTTTGGATTTACATACAAAATTTTGAATTTGTATGAATGTCATGTCCTGGAAAAAGGAAATGAGAGTGGGGAGAGTTTGAGACTTTGGCTTACGATTAGACTTGATGACAGATTGGCTCTCGTTCTAGAGAGAGAGAAGGATTTACATGAGCTTCATTTGTTTATTACTTTCTTTTTGTAATGGAAAATGGACGGAAAGTTCTAAAGGTGGAGATTGTGAATGGAGGGGGGGGGGGGAGGGAGGGGGGTTTGGAGAAAGTATGTTTCATGTAATAATTCAAAATAATGGATCTTTTTTTTCCCTTTTCTCCTTTCTCTCCCTTAGATTTATACTACAAGACTTTTTCTCATCGTCAGCTCTAATAAATAAAATGTGGCTCTTTTTGTAAGTTGTAACATGAAAAACTTTTGTTGTAAATGGCAAGTAGTGAAAAGTCATTTTGAATTGTTCTTTTCTTTTGGAGACTTTCTCCAGATTTATGAGTGAGTGACCTTTTCTACATGAGAATTTTGTTCTGATTTTAATCTTTTTAAAATCTTTAGATTTTGTGAAGTATTTACATGGAATGTGATCTCTATTTATGAAAATGATTTGTAAATTATTCTTTTTGTGACTTTTGAATAAAGAATTATTTTTATTTCTATTTTAGTTAGCCAATTGATTTTATATTTGTCGTGAATTTGGTAAATGTCTTATTTATTTGTGTGACCAAAGTCAGAGAAAATGGATATTGACCCCTTAACATCTCCTTGGTTGATAACATGGTTGTGGACCTGACAAGTCAATTAAAAAGACAGAGGACATTAGAATTAATTGGATTGATTTCAATTGAATTGAATAATTAATGGGGGAGACTTACATGGTGGAGGACAACAACAATTTTCGTCTTCCATGCAGACGACAGGAATACAGCAGACCTTTGGTGGGCACTTGATTCTTGGTGGAGGTGGAATCTCTGCAATAATCATGCCAAAATTTAAGTAATTTGACCTAACTTGATTGATCTGAAAAGATGAGACAAGTCTTACCACAAACAATATTCACTGGGGGCAACTGAAACACACAGCACTGCCCTTGAGGACATGGCACCTTTGTTTTGATCACAATTGGCTATAAAACACAATTAAAATTGAATTATTCCAATCAAATTTTACTTTTAATTACAAATTGATTTCATCAGTTAAATTAATTACTGGGCAACAAGCTGGTGGACAACAGGGACCGCATGGGTTACAATTTGATGGAGGGCCTGGAATTGAAAGAAAATTGCAAATTAATAAAATGGCAAAAATTTTGAGGAGAATATTCGTAAATATTAAATTTGATGATTCTTACCACAAGACATTTTGAAGATGATTTTATTTTGGAGTCAACGTCAGAAATAATTTTGAAAATTAAGACTAAATTAATTTAGCTCTGTACGGGTCGACGGTCAATTTACTCCTGAGGAGCCTAATCAAGTTTTACTGGTGGAGTCTTAGGTCAAACTTTAATTTTGCAGTCTCATTGGCTGATGTCCATTAGTCATTAATCCTTATTTTCCATACCAACAAAAAATATTTAATTTTTTTAAATGGGTTTTAGTATTTTAATTACAAATTAAATATTAAAATAGTACATTTAATTTAATCACAAATTATCTTTGTCCCAAAGAGAGCATGGTGGAGTCAGAAAACAGGTGAAAATTAACTGTTAAAGAAGATCCACAGAATCTGAATTTCCAAAATTCTTTTACAAATTTTAATGTCGTTGCACTGAAAATTAATTGCAAGAAAAACAATTGCTAAATGTGCTTCAAGTCATCCTAATTACGATAATTACCGTAATTAATTATAATTAACCTTGCTTATGTCATAAATAATAATTAATTATGACAATTATTTATTTTATTGAGATAACACCCCTGTATTTTAATTAGTTTTGATGACTTAAAATAATCCTTTTTTTCTAGTTCATAGACATTCATTTATTTTCAATTGAATTCATTATTTCTTTGAATGTTTACGCACAATCAAAGTTAACTCCCATTAAGAATTTCCTTCGTTTTAACTTCGTCACTGACAAATTGTCACCATGTACTCCAATGGATATGGACCAGACATACGCGTGAGTGCATAAAAATAAATGTGCGTAATCAAGTTAATTATACAATTTAATTATTTTTAGTTGCCTCCAAAATGGATTGAATTAA
>JAQIVZ010001688.1:0-28793 GCA_034700945.1 Arrhopalites spinosus
TTAAAAATTTTCTCAATATGTACCTCTGTTCCATTCACGATCTCATCCACCCTCATTATTGAATATCCCTTATTCTCTTTATTATGGATGTCATTTCAAACCCAAAACTTTTCCGTCAACAATGCACTTTATGTATAAAGTATGTAGTTGTATAATTAAATAATTTTCTTTGCGTTATGAAATTCAGGTGGATGAAAATATTGGAAAGGCACAAAAGCGTAATGCATGTTAATTAGTAGATGATAGGACTGATTGTAATTTTATATGTACTAAGTGCCGAATAGATTTAAATGAATAATATTCTAAACTAATTAAACTAAACTTATTAAACAACAAAGTCTCAAGTGTGACAAAAAGAGAATTAAATGGAAACTGACTAAAATGTGTATTCCTTTTAATTGCAGTGCCTACATACTTAGATAGACATTACTATAAGGTTATATCCCATGTGCCGTAGTAATAAATTAGTCTTTGTAATCTGGATAAAAGACTTTCGGATTCTTGAAGAAAACATCCCGGAAATTTGGATTCTTCATGAGTTTGTAGTACTGTGCCTACACGCCCAAAATAAGGGTCACCAACATTTTTGTCAAAATAAAATTTGTTGTAAACATTGTCTTCTGTCATTATCGAGTGACAGGGAGGGTCAGGAGCCACTGGACATCTTTGTACCTCCTTGGCACTTTGCGTCTTAAAGTAGTCTCCTGTCACCATTGAATTTTATGAGGTCACGCAAAAGTCAAACTTGTTTATTTTATGTTCATTGTTCAGTGAATTTGTCTAGTGACCAACAAACTTTTTTATGAGTTTCAAATTACAAACTGACGTTTGATTTTTTAACCTTTAGAGGCTTTAGAATTCAAAACTTGTCAATCTTTGCATTTAAAATTGATATATGTATGAGGCTGTAGTAATTAATTCGATTTTTTTCCATTTGTTTATTGTTCTATCATGTGTCGTCGTTTTCTGCTACTTAAATAACAACATCATATAAATATACACCTCAAAGTTTGATATCTAGCCGAAGAATAATAAAATAAAATGGAATACAGAAATGGCGTTCATGCAGAACAAATTAGTAAATTAATTTAGAAAAAGAAAACAACAAGAGATTTTTTAAATTACTTGTTGGGAGTGGTATCTTCATTATTTAAATTAGAAATAGTGTGGGGGGATGCGGGTCTTGAATTTAAGATTGTGTTTTCAATTGGAATTGAAAAATTACTGTCACGTCTCTTGTAATTTTCGTCTTTATCATAGTCACTGATGAGTAGACTGGGCCGAAGAACTATTTCCGAATATATTTCACTTCCACGTCTTACTCGATCATTCTAAAAGTCAAAAAAATATTTATTTTTTTACAAAATAATGAATTTTAACAGTTATTTTTACAATTTAATATGTAATTTTGTTTACCTTCCCACCCGATCGGAATGAGTTGATCCGACGAAAATAATTGAGATGAGCAATCTCAACATTTTTAGACCCTCTTTTACCCTTGTCAAAGTTCATCATCTGAAAGGGTCAAGAATAAATGAAATTGAAATTAAGAATATTGAAGGACAAGAAACAGTTTAATGGAGCTTGAAATTAATTCAATGTTCTTGACAGGTTATTAACAGTAAATGCGCATCAATTATTTTTGAAAGCATCCCAAATTATATAGACTTCTTAGTTCTTGGTATATGGAAGAATAAATTAAGCACGTGATTCAAGGACGAATTAATTTTTTGCAACAAACTTTACCTTATCTATTTGTTCTTCAAAATTATCACCAACTCGATTTTGAGCAAATGTGTCTCCCAATGTATGCGTCTTTTCTAGGAGAGTGGCTTGTTTAGCTGCCATGTAAATTGATCTGCAAATTTGGAATAATAAGTCAATTTTAATTGCAAAATGGATTTTGTTGGCAATTCGTTTCTGACCTCGAAATTCTAAGAAAGGTCACATCAGTGACAGCCCGAACTGAATAATCGGGGACAAAGGTCGAATATAACATTGACTCTAAATTGACTGTATTGTTATGATGGACACCCATTCCAGCAAAGGATTTTCTTGATTCTGAGGGAGTCGATGGGGCCTCGCCTGAATTAATTAATTTTAAAATTATCACGACAGTTCATTTCAACAGTTTATAATTAATGACCACTTACCAACACCGATATTTTGATTCAGACTTTGTGTGCCAAAGAAAGTAAAAGGCCCCGACTCAAAAATTAAATTCTCTCGACCCATCTCAGCCTGAACTCGTCCTTCTAAAATTAGGACAAAATAGTCGGCTGGCTTTCCCTAAAATTGACATTTAAAAATAATGATTGGAGAAAGTTTCGTTGAAGTTAAAGTAGAAATTACCCGTTCATAAATGACATAGGCTGGATCACTCTTGATATTGTCTCGATTTTTAATTTTAAGTTGAAAAAATAAATTTTGATTGAGTAGTCGATGAAGAATCGTCTTTGATATGTTTTGATCATTAAATTGTTCGATTGCTGTTACAGTTAATTAATTACTCTTCTGTGACAAATATAATTTTAAATTTGTACTCACATGTGCTCAGATACTGAAAAGCTGCCAGTGCAAGTTGGGGTGAGACTTCATGAATTCCCTCTGATTTCCATCGAATCAGATTCATGTCTGCATGACCCATCCCTTTAGAGCGACTTTGTGTAATGTCTGTGTAAAAATAATTATAATTTTATGTCTCTCTCTCTAGTCAATTAAACTACACATTTTAATTTAATTTACCCAGGACATCCGTTTCATCATTTATCTCAGCTTGAATGAGGGCCTCTATGACGTCTTCCATAGTGACCAAACCAATTATGTCATAAAAGGGGTCCACTTTTCCGTCTGTATTTATTTTCTGAACAAAAGCCATATGTCCACGTACCCCTAAAATTGAGCCCAAAAGCACATTATTTTTGCCAGGATATATTTTGACAAATCAATTATAATTAAAATTTCACTTTCATGTAAAAATCTGTAAAATTACCTTGTTTAAATTCCTTGAAAAGTATGTCCAGCGTCATTGTCTCAAAAACATAATTACAAGGATTATTGTAAAATTCACAAATTGTTCGCAGAGGCATACGATCGTCTACATTTTTTTTTGAAAAATTAAACAAATAAACAATTTGTCATTAATTTTCGGGAGAATTGGTAATTAATTTAAATTATGCAGCGTACCTGGATCAACAAAGGCTAAATCCTTTGTTAGCAAGAGGGACACAATATTATTTCTCTCATTTTCGTACACGGGAATTCTTGAGTAGCCTGACCACAAAAAGTTTCATTTATGACTCTGTAAAAATAAATTTTCGTCAGTTTTATTAAAATACAAACCTTGAGACACAATGTCGGACACCGTGTCAAAGTCCAAGACAGCCTCAATTGGTAACATGAAAACATTTTGAAGCTACGACACATAAAAAAATGAAATTTGAAATGTTGAAAACATTTCAAATTAAATTTCAACAACCAATTAATGAAAAATTAATTGGTTTAATTTGGTAAATTACTGAATCAATAAATTGACAAGAAACTCAATTTACTTTGGTCATGATGTGACACACAGTCTTTTGCTTCAATTCCAAAGCCCCGGCAATGATATTGACCTCATCCTTCTCTAAATCGTTGTACTGATGTGTCACCTAAAAATAATACAAAAAATTTAGTTTTTATAACCTGAATTCCAATTAAACTCAAAATTAATTAAATTGGAAAGATGTACATATAAGAAGAGTACATTAAATATTCTGGCGAGTATTTTCATCATATTTTAGCATGCACATTTTGCGCGATTAAATTTTTGCAGTTAAATTTAGTACACTACAAAAAAATTAAATATTGAATCTAATAAATAAAAGATTGACGTATTTCACTAAAATTGGTTGCGTCCTCACAATAATTTGTTAATTCAAGGTTACCCTTCCATTCTTGCCCGATCCTCAGTCTTTATTTTTTGTTGATGTTGGAAAATTTTCAAGTGCATATGAAAGGTGTTTAAATTAAATATTACAAATAGAATTGAAGGGGTGAAAATAATTTGATGAAAGTACAGTCTACAAAATAGCTCTACAGCGATTAGATTTAGATGCAACCAAGTATAATTCCACAGGCACAATTATCTCTTGATTGAAAAAAGACATAATACAGGCTCATCATTAGGTTAATTTAGGAAGAGTGAATGAGGAGTCACGTAAAAAAGGATGTTAAATATTCAAGGGCATTCTCAAGTTAAACTCTTTGCCTTTCTTCTCTAAAAAAACATGGGAGTCATGAAATGTATTTGAAGTCTGCCAAAAAATTTGTGATGAGATCAATTTGAAATTGCAATTAAAAATAATTACCTTGATGAGTTCTTTTAATCTCTCCCGATTATAAACATTTCCAATTTCTTCGCCCAAAACTAAATCCAGTAGTTGACTCACTGGATAGGCAATAGGAAAGAAGATGGCCATACAAAGTTTGGTGAGACAAATAGTTTGTGCACCTGAAAATGAAAAAATGATGAATTAATTCAACATTTAATTTACAATTTATACAGAACTTACCTACGGCAAGGCCATGACGAGAACAAAAAGCTTGTGGGACAATTTCTCCAAAAATGACAATCCCCAAAGTAGCCCCCAAAACTGCTACAATGCCAGTCGTCAGTTCATCCAATAAAATTGTGAGAGAAGAATTGACGAGGACATTTCCTAGTAATAGACTACACAATAAATAATTGCCATTGTCCCTCAAAGGTTGAATTTTCTTGGCATATCGTCGTTCCTTCTCTGTCCCCGTATTGACAATTATTTGTATGTCTGTTTTATTGATAGCCATCAAACCCAAATTAAGTCCCGAAAATAATCCCGAGAGTAGAAGTAAAATTATTAGGATTGAAATATGAGCCCATAAGGGTAAAAATGTTTCAAATGATTGAAGCTGAATCCAATTGTCAGGTCCCTGGTGGACCTACATTTTGGAAAATTAATATTAATTCCTTTTTTTAATTGTATTTAAAATATTTAAAGAGAGATAAAATCTGAAACTAACCCATGGCATATCCGTATTGTTCTCTCTCACACAAATATAAAAAACTTCTTCACCCAGATCCAACGGTGGCAACTGAATATTTGACAAGGCTGAGTGAGGAGTGAGGTCAGTTTTGTATAGCTGTCAGTATAATTTCAGTTTACATTCATAGTCATTCGAATAAATTATAATATTCTCATGTTTTTTTACACAAGACAATTATTATTTAAAAGGGAGAGTAGGAGAGAAAGTTTTCATAAAATGACCTCAAAGAATTTTACTTTTAAAAACTTACAGAAAAACTTCGAGTTGAGGTCAAGTCATCACAGTCCGAGCCACGAGCACCCATTTCAGTGACAAACCGAATAATAGTATGCCTCGTGAAGCGATCTCCGAATAACCGAAGAACAGCAACAGAATCAGCCATAATGACCGAAATGCCTCTACTCTCATACGAAACTCCTTTTTTAGCCTCTTCAATCCGAATCCCCCGAATTGTAGCCGTCCGATTTTCCAGTGTCTCACTCTTTGCTCCAACGGAACTGAAAGGTGGTGACAATGACAAAGGTAGGGCTATTGACCCAGGAGTTGTTGATCTTGACGGCACATCGGTTGTAACTGTGAGAGGGAGAGAAGATGTAAAACTAAAATCCTGTTCATCTTGTCCCTTTAAAACTATCGGGGACTTGGTTGTGACCACTGAATACATTGACAGTGACCACTGTCTATTGGTTGTTGGTTCACGAATAATATTTTGAAGGGGATCACTAAAATTGATTCCACTATTTTGAGATACATTTAAATTTATTTGAACTTTTTCACTATCAACTAAACTATTATTTCCACTTGTAGTCAAATTAACATTAAAACTATGAATTTTATCTTGCGAATTGTTATAAATTGTAACTGTTTCAATGGACACGGAATTTAGAATTAGTAAGGAAATTAAATGGAGGCACATGATGACTTGCTGTAGTTTCACCATCATGATGAATTTGACTACAACTGAACCTCTCAAATTGTTTGTCTCGAGTTTTTATAACTTTTTGCTCTCTGTCTCTTGTTACTTTACAGACAAGAGATTTTCAGTGTGGCCGTGGACTGTGGGATATGTAATACTAATTTCATGACCTATCACACCACAACTCACAGTAGTCTTTTGTTTACCTTGCTCAAGTCAAACAAGTTTTATATTCATGTGGACGAGTGTTACATTGATTGACTACTTAATTTTAATTCATTTTGACATATTATGTATTATATGGCTAAGGTACCTTCAGACCTACAGTAACATGACCAGCTCCTTTATTATGTCATTCTTCATTTTTTTCATTGTCTTACCTCCATACCTCAAAATTGTTCCTACTAAATACTAAATAAAAATTTGAAATAATTATTTACATATTCTTCTTTTTATTTAAAAAATGAAACAGTTTGCTTCCGTATTCTTAGAGTGTCCTTTAAACTCATATGATTGATTGAATGAACAATGAGGCATTGACATTTTTACTAATTTTGTAAAATATATACATGGTTAATAAATAAATAAAAAATTTCAATTTTTTATGATCACTGTCAATTTAACAGTGTTGACATTGATTTTTCATTTTTTTTCTGAGCAATGATGACGTTCAAAATAAAATTATGAAATGAGGATGAAGGTGACACCAATTTAACACGAAATTCTAACTGTAGTCTTATTTTTTAATTTTTTTCAATTTTAAGTATCATGACATGAAGATGTGGTGTCGTTAAAATTAATTCATGTTTGTATAAATATATCTATTATACATGAAGAGAAGGTGTATTGGAGATTAGTTAATCTTAACTGTTGAAAGTACGTCAAACTGAATCGTTTTTTAAATATTTACAATTTACATGTACCTCTATTATTTACAAGTTAATTGACTTATTCAAGTATATTTATAGTTTTTTATGACCGTACTTGGTCCGTAAACAGATGACCATTACAAATAATAAACAACGTATTCTATTTATAGTTAATTTTTGCGTGACAGACTTACAAAAGATAATGGAAGGAAACTTAATAGAAAGGTACAATGGAAATTTCGGAAATATTTCCAGAAACATTTTTCTTCCATTTTTTTAACGAAGGCTCACAAGATGGAAAAAGTTTGATGTCTGAAGGAGAGCTGTCAGTTTAGTTTTAAAATAAAAATTATATATTTCTACACAAAGATACTTAATTAATTTATCATGTGCATAATTTAATTAATATTAATTAAAAAGAATCATTACTGAAATATTGACCTTGGCTCTACTAACGATAAGAGAGTTTGTCTCTATCCGCTAGCTATCACCGGTCAATAAATTTTAAAATCTTGACCTTTATACTCTGAAAATGTTTTACAAGTAAAAAATATCATTCTACATATTAAGATAATTTTTTTGGGTTACATTAAATATTTAATTTTGAAACAATAACAAGTTATAGACTTTTACCTCTTAATTAAGTAATTAATATTGAGTATTAAAATAAGATTTGGTCTTTTTGGGAGAGTGATTGACTGCAAAAAACAAACTTAAAGATAAACATAGTTAAAAGGGGCATCTAAAGAAGAAGAGAGTTAAATACATCGAGAGAGAATGGCAATCTTGTGATGATAAATTTAATACATATAAATTAATATTATAAATATGTACAATATGAATGAGAAAATGAATGAATATTAGTTAGGAAAAATTTAGTAACATTCAGTATAAAATATTTACGTAAAGACTCTCCAACAAGTTGGTCACATGGACTGAAATGAAGATAAGAAAAAAGGGGAAAAAATGAATCTAAAATGTAAAATAATAATAATGCAGATACTTAAATAAAATCTCGACCCCTTGCAGCACTCGCTATTGATACACTACACTGTGTGTGTACAGAGTGCATGGCAAAAAGATAATCATTTAATTACTTTCTAAAACCACATTTAAACTTACGGTAGTTGGTAAACAAGTTGTATGATGTCCTGCGTACTTATTTTTGTTGAAGTTCACACACAAGACAAGAAAAAATTCAAGACTCTTTTTTCAACTAAATAGAATATACTTTGGAACAACGTCTTGTATATCCAGTCTAAGAATATATAAAGTGTAGTTAAAGTTATTAAGGTAAAAAAGACTGGAGCCTTGAAGAAGAAAGAGAAAAAAGGCTGACATTATTCAAAATTGGAAGTGATAAGAAATTTTTAAAAAATGATTTGGATATTCCCATAAGATACACTTGGCATGTACGATATCGGTCGGTATACCTTTCTTGTCTGCAGTTTTGTCATGTAAATATAAATAACCAAAGTTTGACTCATCTACTTAACATCGTTCCAGTTTTGACTTGTAAGTAGTGGAAAATTTTTAATTTTGTGTGTTGTGTGTGATTTACAAATTATTTAGTTTATGTAGTTGGGGAGGGATTTCAATAATTTGTCATTTTTAGAATGAAACTTGTAGAAGTTGGAGTGGGTTCCATCCTACTCTTGATTGTCATCGAGTTCTCGGTCAGTATTATGGCCAATATTGTTTCCACTCGTAATCAAACATTATTTCCAAGTGGTGTTAAATCTAATTCTATTACTAAACGAAATGTGAATACAACTATACCTCGTCAACGACTAAAATTCCTTCTATTAAATGGAAGACAAGATGATAGAACTAAAAGTGAGAGTGATTCTTCCAAGAATGCCATTTTGAAATATAGTACAATTAATAATAATAGTGGTAGTGATTATGAGGAGCAAGTTGATTATTTTAGTAATAATTCTTCATCTTATCCTTCTGTGACAACAACAACTAATGATCCTTTGGAGGATTATCAAGTGCCAAGTGATGATGATAAAACAACACATAACATGGTTCCAAGATCTGACCCAACGGGGTCAATTTATCATGTTCAAATACAAACGGCCTTTGTTGATGGGCTTAGAGTGGAGGTATTGATTTTATTAATTATTTTTTATCATCAACAAGTGACAAAGTGCTAAATGACAAAAATTAAATACAATACCTTTTCACTTTTATTTTGTAAAATAATAAATACAATTACAGGCTGTAGAGAAGGGAGTTAATTATGATGATAAAGGAGTTTCCCTTGTTTTGGCTGATGTTCTAACAACAATTCGTCTTTTTGGAAAATCATTTACAAATCATACCATCGTCCGATTCTCCGGAGAGACCAAAGCACGTGGAGCTGATTGTGATGACACGTCCTCCACTAAAACTTATACAGTTAAGCCTCAATTTGTTTTTTCTATTTATTTCAAAAAATTAATGATTGTGAACATTGTTTTTTTACTGTTATACTGTATAGGCATATATCGTTAAAAATGTTTATCAGTAATTTTCAAATATTTTTCCAGTGCACGAAAGGAGTGACTGATTCTGATTTTGTGAAATAATAATTATTATTCTTGTCTGCCCCTTCAAATTTAGTATTCAGTCATTCTAAACAAATACATGAAAAGGAGGAGAGACAATGACTTGATTTGAAGTGGTGATTTCTATTTTTCTAAGAAATTGTATTCTTCATATTCCCATATAAATATTTTCGTGATTGGGAATTCCCTGTCACAATGAACAGTATATTCATTGAACACTGACTCAACTGTTATTTTATGTCCAAAAGTCCCAAAAAGTGTAAATAATATTATGTAGGAGAATGAAACAAATTTATGTAGGACAAAACTCATACATGTTTTGATGTGAACAGTGTCATCATTATTGTTTATCCAGATTTATTACGTATTTAGTTGGCGTAGTTGTGTATCGTATAATATAATGTACAAGAGAAAAACAAGTTTTTGACACTACAGAATGAAGAATGAAGAGAGATAAATGATTTTTAAATGTCTACATCGGTTGACTTGTATTGAAAATATGGGTATTCTACACTCAACAAAATAATAATAACAGGTATTAACTGACTTTGTTTGTTCATTTTTAAAGTTATCGGAGATAAGTGAAAATAATTTGACGGCCGTGGTGAATGTTGTCTTTCCGGCCTCAAAACATGATGAGTATTACTTCCTTTGTGTCCGAGAAAATGACACGGAAATGTATTGGATTCATCAAGGACCCGACCCATGGTAATTTAAAATACATGCATGAAAGACTAATAATTTAATGGATTGAAAAAAGTAGAATTATACATTTACTACAGTGTAATAATAATGATTAATAATATTTTTACCCATGTACTGGCTCCGAGTCAAAGCCTATGATCGACTTCTACCGTTTTGGATTCAAGCAGTTTTTATTGGAATGTTACTCCTATTTTCGGGGCTCTTTGCTGGACTAACATTGGGTCTACTCGCTTTGGATAGAACAGATTTGAAGATTTTGGCAAATACTGGCTCAGAGAAGGAAAGAGTTTATGCCAAAACTATTTTACCGCTCCGAACTCGGGGCAATTATTTACTCTGTAGCCTTGTTCTGGGGAATGTGTTGGTCAACAGCACGTTGACTATACTTTTGGATGACCTAACTACGGGAGTTTTTGCTGTACTTTTGTAATTCATTTTCTTTGTTGTATCTCTTTCAAAGGCAATTGTTAGAAATTCTATTTAATTTAAAATGGTTTTCATTTTTCAAATTAATTTCATATTTTCAATGTATTTAGGTCTACTGCTGGGATTGTGGTTGTTGGAGAAATCATTCCTCAGGCTGTGTGCTCACGAAATGGGTTGGCTATTGGAGCTAAAACAGTTTGGGTAAAAATAGAGAATATTCCATCAATTATGTACATAGTGAAATTATACAATAAGTTAATTTATGGTTGAGGAATAAATTTTTATGTTTTTTTCTTCATCTCTCAAGATCACCAAGTTCATTATGCTCATCACCTTCCCATTGTCATACACATTTAGTGTCATGTTGGACAAGATTCTAGGGGAAGAGATTGGATTAGTTTATAATCGTGAAAAGTTGAAAGAGTTAATTGCTGTGAGTTACTCATTTTTTATACACTTGACTACTTGTATTACATCCTTTTATACTCAATATTTTACTATTCATCTCTCGTCTTGACTTTAAACACAAAAAAGATAAAAACTTTTATTGTGTAATAATAACAAGGAAGAGCACAACGTCCTCCTTATCATGTCAAGAGTCAAGATTACATTTTCTTTGTAACTCTGTCGCAAAGATGAAAATGGAAAATTTTGTCTTGTGTCTTTTTGCTTTTTTTGTGTAAATTGAAATTTTATTGAGTTTTTATGTATCGTCTTAGGTCACACTTGAGCACAATCAGTTAGAAACTGATGAAGTCAATATAATTGCTGGGGCCTTGGAAATGCGCTTGGTACGTTTTTTGAAAAAGAATTTTACAAGTCACCCAACTTGATCCATATTGTTAAATACTTAAGTATTCTCATAAATATTTTTTTAAAATGAGGAAGAAAACAGTTGAAACTATTATGACGCGACTTGAGGATGTATTTATGCTTCCAATTGATGGCGTTTTGGATTTTGAGTCATTGTCTGAAATCCGAAAACAAGGTTCTAAAAATATTTCATATTTATTATCATATTTATTATCTCTTCTATTTATAATAATTCTCTGTGTGTGAAAATGACGTTACATCTTCATGTCTCCAGGATACTCAAGAATTCCCGTGTATGAAAATGAAAAGAGTAACATTGTCTCCTTGTTGTTTACGAAAGATTTGGTGTTTGTTGATCCAGGTAATTTAATACTAATTTTAGTCTTAGTCTTGATTAGTATAGTCAAAGAAATTTAAATGTTTTCTGAATTTAATATTCTTCTAATAATAATGTTAGATGATCGTGTTCAAATCAGGACATTGGCTCATTTCTATAATAATATTTGCTACTTTATCTTCTCTGATACAACTCTGGACGTTGTTTTTAAAGGTAAAGTTAAGAAATATTTTTCTTTCAATTTATATATTTTGATGTTTATTTGATGTTTAAAAATAAATTATTTTTATTTGATTTTAAAGAGTTTAAGGAATGCAAAAGGGGTGGTCACATGGCCTTTGTTCAAAGGTAAAATACAACAACTTTAGCAGTCACTGTTTGACGTCATTTTTTTAAAAAATTATTTCTCTCATTTTCTGATGATTATGAAAACTTGAAGCATGTAGGCTTAAATGTTACTAAAATAATTGTAGAGTAAACACAAGTCGTGAGGATAAAGATCCCTACAATGAAACGATTGGATTGGTTACTCTGGAGGATGTAATTGAAGAGATGATTCAGTCAGAAATTGTGGATGAAACAGATGTATGGATGGACAACAGAAGTAAAAAACGAATGCCAATCCATCAAAAACAAGATTTTTCAAAATTTGTAGAGATTCGTAACAGCCAAAAGACAATTTGCATATCTCCACAATTAGCCCTAGCGGCTTTTCAGTTTCTTAGTACAGGTGAGAACAAGAAAATGACCTGTCACTGATGACTTTAATCATTACAATGGAAATTCTTTGTGTCAATCTATTACAGTTGTGGAACCCTTCAAGAGATCATTTATTTCTGAGTCCGTTCTTCATCGCCTCTTGAAAAAGAACATTTTATTTCGTATCGCCAAGTCAAAAGAAAAAATTAATGTTTCCATTTATGAAAAAGACAAGCCTACAGACTCTTTCACCCTGGTACTTGAAGGAAGAGTTGAAGTGGTCACTGGACAAGAAAATTTACGTGAGTTTAAATTCTACTTAAGTCCTACTTAATTATGGAGATAAAGACTAATTTTTTTCGCCTTGTCATTCGTCTGTAGTTTTTGAGTCGGGACCATTTTCATATTTTGGTGTAGCTGCTCTACTTCCTGGTAAATGACTTTAGTATATTAAATTTTTCTTCATCAAGAAACAGCTACTCTAACTCATTATTGCTTTGGCTATGAAAAAGGTGAAACACCATTCGTACCAGACTATACAGTCAAGCTAGTGTCGGATGTCATCATCTTGAAAATTCGTCGCTCCCTATACCATGCAGCCATTCAGGCGACGGTCTTGGAAAGAACAAAAACTTGCAATGATTCAAATGCAACTGATGTCCATGGGGATCAAGCGATTGAAGAGCAAATTGAGCGGGTGAGTAGTTGACATTACTGATTTTTTATTTTTAACTTTTCTATTTTAAAACGATAACAACAAAGGCATTTAATTAAAATATATAATACAAATTTTCATAGGTTTTAAGAACAGATTATGATTCAGAGTTGAATCAAAATTTAACAGCGAGTGCGATTCCCAATCAAGATGTTAAAGTGTTGGCAAATAGCTTAAGTAATCTATACTTCAATGAAGACAATAACGTTTGATCTGTCTCTCTCTCTCACACATATATATTTTTTTCTCTTTTCAATCAAAATAATTTTTAAAAAACGTTTCTTATATATTTTGAGCGATAATAATAATAATTTTTATTATGAATTAAAATGTTTTTATGAAATAGCGTTTACAACTTTAATAATGTTCCCTTGTTATAATTTTAGAAGGGCCAGAGGTAAATTTACAAAACGGAGTTAATTGTTTTGAAGATAATCTCGCAAGCTTCCTGTAACTGAGGTTTGGTGATCGTAAGGGGTGGTGCCATTCGAATAATATCACCATGAGTGGGTTTAGCCAAGAGACCATTGTCTTTCAGTCTCACACAAAGATCCCAAGCATCAAACTCTGAAAAATGACAATAATACATTAAACTTACTTTATACAATTAGAATAATTATAGAGTTTATTCTATTACGAGTCTCATCATCATGAAAAAGACTTTTTATGAAATTCAGAAATTTCATTTACACAAATGACACTACTACAATTATTTATATTTAAAAAACTGTGCATTTATACCATTATTTATGTTTATTATTATTACATCTATGTACTTAGATGACAACAAAAAGTACTTTGTTTGTTATTATTATTTAATTAGTATTCAATTGATAATACATTTAAATGTAATACTAATCTTCTAATGGATTGTTAATAGAGAATTCTCAGTAGTTAAAGAATTTCACTACAAGAAGAAATCGTTGTAAAATAGAAAAAAATGGATGAGATTTTTTAAAACTGTATATTATTATGTCTTTCTATTTATATGTAGTCCACAGTCTCTCAAGAAAAAAATTAATCATATTTCTGTACCTGTCTGTAGCTACGAACTAATGAATTAATAAATTATTTATGTTTTGAAAATTGATCAAAGTTTCTAATTAATTTACCTTTATCAATGACAATGGCATTTAGTAATCCTTTGCCTCTCACTTGTTTGACAATACTTGATGGAAGTCTTGACATTTTAGCTCTGAACATTTCACCAAGTTCTTGTGCATTGTCTGACAATCCTTCTTCTTCAATCACATCCAAGGAGGCCATGGCTACTCGACAACCAAGTGGATTTCCTCCATAAGTTGATCCATGTTCACCAGGTTTAATACATAGCATCACTTCATCATCGCATAGTACAGCCGACACCTGAAATAATTATTTTGATTCGTTTATTCATCTCTCTATTTACATGAAATGTTCTTTTTAAATAGAAATAAGATTCATACCGGAAGTACTCCCCCAGAAAGAGCTTTCCCCAACATGACAATGTCAGGACGAACATTTTCATGATCACAAGCCAATCTTCTTCCAGTTCTTCCCAAGCCAGTCTGGACTTCGTCAGCAATGAAGAGGACATTATATTTAGTACAGAGTTGACGAATACCTCTCAAATATCCATGATGTGGTACGACCACTCCAGCTTCACCTTGGATGGGCTACATTAATTCATAATTAGCAAATTAATTAATATTATTTTCTATCATGTTAATTAACATGAACTTTAGAGTTCATAATAAGTTAATTGACTATAGTCAATCGAATCTTTTGTTTTAAATTACCTCAACCATAAAAGCACAGACTGTAGGGTCCTTCAACGCTTCCTAAAAATAAATATTTCATATTTTTAATTGACCAGCAACAACTTTCACTAAACCCGGGTTCTAATTATTATGTTTACGGTATAAATTGTATATTATCTGATGTGTCAAATCAGTCACGTACAGTAAAGCTTAATTAATGTAGTTTTGTGGAAGGAAAGGACTATATATGATTGTTTATCAATATAAATATTAATTACGAACACAAATCCATATTATCTTTCCAAAAGAAAAATAGTCTGTGTCAAATTCCATATGACATGATAAGGACCAGACACATAAAATACAACACAAAGAGCTAAAGTCATTATTAATGAACTTTTTGTATCTAATACCGTGGGGGTGATAAGTTGTCAAATGTTGTCCATTTCAAACTAATCGCCACGTATTTACTTTTCTCTCTCTCTCTTTCATATAATATGTGTCACATGTGCTCAAATTCCTTGATAAATTTAACAGTGTTATGTACACTACATAAAAAACAGTCAAAAGAGAGAGAGAGAGAGGATAAAGAAAGGGAAAAAAATGTTGTCACGAGATTTCTCTTGACTATTAAATTCTGTATCCATCTACCTCTAAAGTAGTATGTACATAATATTTAACCAATGTTGTAAAAAATCAAAAAGTCATCATATAAAACTTGTTTCAAATTGAAAAAGTATTGAGAGAGTTTACTTAGGTTAGTTACTTTATGGTTTGAATTAATTATGCATGCAAAGAATTTAGCTAACAATAACTTGTGTCCATCCAGTAGTGCTCATTTTCTTAGAAACTTCCTCAACCTTGAAAAAGTCAATTATTTGATGTTCTATTAAGCGCAAATTTTTACCCTTACTGGAGAGAAAGAGAGTGGTTTAGTCAAATTATGTAAATTTTGGTACTAAAACCACTATTTTGCGTAGCATAAAAATGTAACCGGTTCAAGAATTCTCATTTTGCCTCTTGCCTCACATTAGCATTAAAAGAATGTCATGTAACTTGACTCGTGTTGAATAAAATTAAAACATTTCCTTTTACATAAAATGGACTACCTCAAGGGCCACTAGATCATTGTAAGGAATGGTTTGAAATCCAGGCATAAAAGGACCAAAGCCATCATATGAAGAGGGATCAGTTGATGCTGAAATAGCCGACATGGTCCTTCCCCAAAAGTTTCCCTCAGCAAAGACAATTTTGGCTTGATTTTTTGGAATGTTTTTCTTCATGTAACCCCATTTTCTCGCCAGTTTGCATGCAGTCTCTCCAGCTTCTACGCCTGAAACCAATTAAAAATAAAATCCATTAATGATGTTTATTTTTATCAATTAATGAGTTAAATGTCCATTAGTACATTTTACAAAAACAACAGGACACAAAAAAACATGATTTATTTCCATTCAACTTTACTCTTTTATCATTCAAGAGATAAAGAGAGAGAGAGAACTGTACAAAGATTGTGTTAATTATTTTTTAATTACCTGTATTCATAGGCAAGACTTTATCATATCCAAATAATTTTGTTATGTATTCTTCATATTCCCCAAGAACGTCCGAATAGAATGCCCTTGAGGTCAACGTAAGTACCTCGCATTGGTCTTTCAAGGCATCAATGATTCTAAATGACAAAAATATCAATTATTAGTTTAAATATTTTAATTTTCTCAAATCCATTTCCGTCCATCAATATCCTGTACTTATGGAATTAATTAATTAGTTAAAAATTTTACCTTGGATGGCAATGCCCTTGATTGACTGCCGAATAGGCACTGAGAAAGTCATAATACTTACGACCCTCGACATCCCAAACGTAAACGCCTTTTTAAAAAATGTCCAATAAAATTATTAATAAAAATTTCTCAAGACTTAATCTAAATCAAAATAATAATTTAATTGTTACCTTTTCCTCTACAAAGGGCAACAGGCAAGGGATGATAATTGTGTGCTCCATATTTACTCTCCCTCTCAAAAACTTGACTGGACGAGACAGCTGGAGGAGCATTTACATTGGCAACAATTTGACTCGTAGATTTATTTTGTTTTAAAATTGTTTTCCCTAGCCCTAAATGTGTACTACCATTTGACAAACGATTTGCTGTACGTAACATGATGATAATTTAAATATAAATTTTTATACAAGACCAAAATAGAAAAATTTATTAAAAAACAAGATTAAATTCTCAGTCAAAACTAAAGTCTCTTTTCCTTACAGTATGCTTATATAGTCTGCAATAATTTAATTGCATTGGCTAGCAAAAGACAAGGAGAGTATATGTTTAAGGTATGAATGGGGATTCTTAAATGAACAAGTTAAAAAGTTGACGGGGTACCTAAAGTAGAATATTTTTCCATGATGGGGGAAACTCATTTTTCTAATGTAAACCAACTGAAAAAAATGATGATCATTTGGTTGGGTTTATAACTCAAAGCTTTTCATCATCAATTGGACAAAAATATTTTTAGACCTGTGGAACAAGACCAGTGGAAAATTTTTATGCTATTAACATGACAAGATTTATCATCCAGAGACCCAGAGAGAGAGAGAGAGAGAGAGAGAGAGAAGGCATTTATTGTCATAGTCTTAATAATAGAACCATTGTATCCTCCTTTTATAGTTGTCGACCTTCCGAGGGTCAACTGGTTGGCGTTGTCACCAACAGAAAATTAAATTGTGTCTTTAATCTTCTACATTAGTACAAATAACCTGTATATCGTATAGGGAAAGTAATTTAATTATAAAAATATGATGACTGGTCCTGCAACATTATTTATTATTTTTTAAGTAAACCATTTAAGTTGGAAGCACATGGTTTGAGTTCAAGTTAAATTTTTTGTTGTCTCCAAGATAAAATCACCGTAATCATCAATCTTTATTTGTACACAATACAAATAAATATATTATTAAACCAGGAAGGTGAGAGACAGAGAGAGTTTGTAATCGTAAATCAAATAAAAAGTCAAATAATAAACACATAAAAAAGACAAAAAAAGAGACAAGAGTAAACACAAATGGGAATCAGGAGCAAACAATGAGTTGATCATCGGAGGAATTCATGGTAATTCAATGGATTCCATCACAAAGTATTACATAGGACCTATCAATTGTCAATTGTTGTCATGAAGTGGAAATATTCCTTGATATTTCCTCTCTCGACATGAGTGTTCGTGCCAGACGAATAGATAGTGCTCAGTGAGTACTGCTCACTCTTTGTATAATTATGGACCCTTATCTGACAACATTGTTTGTTTCAATGTGGAGCCAAGTCTTTGTAATCTGTCTCTAAATTTATTATTTATTGAAAAGTAACAAAATAATTACATACCTACTCTCTCCTCCTTATGTACTCTAGATGTTTTCAAGTTAAAAATTTTATCAAATTTTTACTCAATCTCCTGAGCACTAATTTGAATACCTGGAGAAGAGGCTCTGGCCAAAATGCCAGGATTTTTATGGTTCTGAATTTAAATGACTATGGACTTATTAAAAGTGTTGTCGGGTATGGCCATTAATTACATAAAAATATCTACAATAAATATTAGTACACAGATTATTGTCGTGGACTTCCCGTCTTTTCTGAATAATTAATTATTGTCAACCTTCTCAACAACAAAAATAATTGTTTGTAGTCAAGTACTTCTCTCTTTGTGATACATCCGTATATCCTCCCCTTCATTAGGTAATTAGACATGAACGGTCAAGCATTTGTTCAATAAAAGGTACCGCAAAGTCAGATTTTACTATTTTTTAATTTAGATTGAGACTATCATTAAATGAGAAATGTTCTCATTACAAAAAGATTGGTGTAGTACCCCATCAATTATCGAATCAGCTGAGTGAGTTTAATTGCCCAATAAATTAGAACGAGATGGGAAATAAACCAGAACATGGAAAATTTCCAGAGTCAACGAGTCTTCTTGTTGAAAAAACAAAAAAAAATTCCTTATGATTGTACAAATTTTTATTCTTTATAGTTGACATGATATTTATGACCTAAAGATGAGTTGTTAGTTTTACTCTTACTTTACGATTAGTTAAGAATTATAATAAACGGCGACAGGAAGTTTGAGAGGTCTCAAATATATTCATCCTTCCACCACCACTTAAAAAATTTATTCCTACAAACCAATTTTTTTTAAATGATAAGAATATTATTCTTTATCACATGAACTCATATTACATGCTGATAAGAGAACATAAGATGTTCTTTGAAGTTTATGGATTTTGTATGAATCGTGTCGACTCAGTTGTTGTTAAGCTTGTGCTATCCTTACTAATTTGCAGATTGTCCATTTATCTTTAGTATGTAGAGCAATTTTTCTGTCTCATTTGTAACAAGACTAACTTTAATGAATACTCCCTCATTTAAACATAATGTAATCACTAGTGCAAATAAATATTTATGGACGCTAAAAATAAGTACTGCTTACTCCTCTACATAATACATAGGTACTGTACTTATGCATGATATATTGCAAATTTCTGTATATAAATATTATTTAGGGCGTACTGTATGAGATCCGGCTTCTATCTAACTGAGTTTTACAAAGTCTTTTTTTTGAAAATATTCTAGCAACCAGCCTACACCATAAAAATTTACTTTTAAAAATTCTAATCTAATAAAGTACAAAAATTCACAAAAACCTCTTCAAGGCCCTCACCTATCTGAGACTTGTACAGAATATACATAACTTTAATATGTAAATTCCGAGTATTTATCTAAAAAAACTAGAAGGTTGCTGTAAATATTAATTTTGGATACAATAATTGTGGATGATTTAATTAAATAAAATATTTACCTAACCCTAATGCTATTTAAATGTAGCCCTACATTAAAAATTCACTTCTGTATATCATTAGTCACCTTGTCCAAAATTTCAAGCTTTTAACAATCAGACTTGATGCATCATGAGTAGTAAAAATAAGCATCATCATCTAGAAAACCCGTGTAAAATGTCATTTCCAATTTTGTTATTCGTATTTAAAGAAATTCAATGTACATACTTATAATAATAATTATTTACTTGCAAACCAAGAGGTAAAAAAAGAATGTCACTGCTGGTAAGGGAAAAATTAACACATCGACGTTCATGCTGCTGGCCATTCTTGGAATTTGAAGGCAACTTAATCCCTGCGAGGTCGTTTAGGTGAACTCTCATCCGGAAATTTAGGAGGTGGATTCTTTGCCCGGATACCATTAAGTCTGTCTATACCTTCCTTCTCAGCATTTTGACGCAAAAATCTTAGTAGAATATTTGCTTTGTCCGTCACGATAGCTAGAGTAGAATTAAACAGAGAGAACTAAGACAATTATTTCAATTTTTCATGACATGTGCATTGTACCATGTCACAAGCTAAACATACACAATCTGTTTTCATTGCCATTTTGCACAAATCATGTATCCGTATTGTTTTAAGAATAATAATATACAAGAATGAAACATGGTAATGATTCTTACTTTGTGAATTCTTTGAGTCTCTTGTTGATACGTAAGTTTTGGGCTTTTTCGTCACAGACTCCTTTGGTTCTTTATTTGTAAATTTTTGAAAATTATTAGGATCATGTGAAGGTAAGCCCGACAGGAATTTTGAAACTAGTTCTGATTTCGGCTGTTGCGCCTACAAAAAACACAAGAATACAAAATTTCGTTTTTACTACTATTTAGTTGTTATTATCATTTAAATCGGAAATATTTAAAGACTTACCATTTTTCTTCAAATTTTTTTGAAAGGGTCTCTCCGGCGCCATAGAGCAGCTCAATGACGAATATCGTCATTGACGATTTTACAGTTCAAAATCCAAGAGCGGCGAGAACGTGTTTTTTCGAGAGCACCGAAAAACCGAAAAATAAAGTGAAAAACGGGTACAAAAACGACAAGGGACTCTACATTCAGTATTACCGTTGTGTTGATTTGTCAAGGTGCTTGAATTTTTATTCCAAATCTGCTGTGATTACTAGAGGTGACTATATAATAATTTCATCCTTCCATATGACATAAAATTTATACCTTAGATCAATTTTCCATTTTATTTATTTGTATTCATCAGGAAATGACAATCAATGGCCAACTCAACAGAAACAGTTGTGGAGTCAAGGGACTTGAATGACCTGTTCGACTCTATTGTTTGTCTCGAGTCCAGTACACTAGAGGAAGGACGTGCTGACGGATTGAGAGAGGGACGTGAGGAGTCGACGGTCAAGGGTTTTGTCATTGGAATTAATACTGGAAGTAGTATAAGTATTGACTTGGGCTATTCCTTAGCATTTTGTACAACAATTCTTGACTCTGCTTCAAATCCCAATATAGTGACACTGTGTACAGAAATTATAGATAAAGTCAAGTCCTTTCCAACTAAAAATTTGGAACATGATGATATGGTGACAAAAGCTGGAGAAATCAAGTCTCAAATGGAAAGAGTCAAGACAGCCATGAAAAAACATTTTAGTGACAATTCAGTGACAGTAACAACGAGACAGAAATTTTCAATTTAGACTTTCTTAATCATCATTTCCGATTTTACAAGATTAAATTACTCGAATTTTATCCAATAATGGCTAGTTCACCAAAACTTGTTCAGCTAGCTGCTGTGAATAAGTCATTGCATTCGCTAATGAACTTCATTCGACCTGCAATCAACTTTGCCAATGCTCATACAAATGATTTTTTCACCACAGATGCTTATTCTCATCATTTAAGTGAAAAACTACAACAAGATTTAGATTCAGTGTCTGTTTCACAACTAAGAAACTATATGAAGAGTTTAACATTAAAAAATAGAGTGAATAGTAATGAAGTGTCATCAAGAGACGTGAATATTAATTTTAAAGAGTCTTCACTGGATGATATAATTCATCGAATTGGACAACTTTTGTCACATAACTTGAATGCGAGCAGTGGAGATGTAGTCTTATCTTTAGGAGGAAGAGAAATGGAAACTAAAATTATGCCTAGTCATAAAATTATGGAACATCTCAGTATGGATACTGGAACGGAAATGTCAACAAAGAAGCTCCATGAAGTTCAAATAATGAGTGAATTAGCAGTTTGTATGCAACAAATTGTCAATGAAATTGATAATGTGTCTCCAAAATTTGACTATTTGGTAGATGTTGGTAGTGGAAAAGGATATTTATCTTCGAAACTCGCCTTGTTTTCTGATTTCAAAGTATTGGCACTCGACTCCAACACGGAACATTCAGACGGAAGTACGAAAAGGTCGAAGAAAATTGAGGTAACTAATGTCAATTATTTAAATAGTTTTTACTTAAAGTATAGTCTGAAATATATAGCTAGTTAGTTACAATTTTTGAACTTTTTGAGGAAATATAGTACAGTTACTCATGACTGTCAATGACTTTGAGGTCCATAAACTAGAGAGACATTGAAAATCATGTAAATTTTCAATAACAATCACAAGTGTCATCCATTTGCTTGTTATTTCAAAAGCTGTATGTATAAATAATAATACAAGTTTTTTTCCGTATAAATTCAGTAAGGTTAAACTGTAGATGATTCTATTTGTGACTACATTTCACATCTCTGCTTTCTTCCTATTATTTCAGACGAGTTTTTTTGTCATGTGTGTGGTCGTAGTTAATAGAGGATCCTCGCCCAACCTTATTTTTTTCCTTTTCATTCCTATCTCTTTACTTCACATCAATCAAGATTTTTCCGTTTTGTTCACAACCTTGATGTAGAGCATGATAAAGGAAATCTGATAAAAAACTAAACAGACCCCCTTTTTTTAAAAAAAACCACCTTATTGTAATACCCTTGTGAGATGAAAAGAATGAAATTTATTCACTGTCTTAAAATACCTATGTCATATGAGTATGCCATTTTCAATCTATCTCTATTCTGGATCTCAAATATCCTGGAATAATTCTGAACTTGTCTCCAACCGAAAAAAGTCAAAACTAGTCCCATGTCCCATGTAGTTAATCCGACAAGAAGAATATGACAGACATCTCTTGAAGTGTACACTTCTTTTTTGACATGTCTGACCCAAGATTATTCTGTCGTCAGTCTCTAGTCTTTATGGAAACTCTTTATGGTGTGCATATAGAAGGATTAAAATAATATTGTACTGGTTCCTATTTAGTTCCTATTGTACCCTCAAGTTTTCATTGTTGTACATGAAAGATGAAAGTTTACTAAATGGGTTTGACTTTTGATATTACGACGAAATTCTGGTCCAATAAGTTTCCTGTATTTCATTGTGACTGAACTTCAGATAATTTATGCCTTATGCCATTCTTTGACTTTGACGTTTGACGCCTATCGTAGATTTGGCTAGAGGCGACTGAATTTTTTTTATTATTAGTCTTTTATTGCATACTCTACAAATTTTCAATGTCATAACATGAATATTTGATTTTACATTTGATAATAATTGGTGGTCAGTTGTACAAAAAAATTTTTTTGGATTTTAAGGTGCGTTTGATATGCAGTACGTCAAATTAGAATTCTTAAAATAGCCAGCATAATAATTTAAAAAAAACATAGCCTTGTTCTAGATTGTAGTTGACTGTAGGCTTTTATATTGAGCATTTCATTAAGTATTATTTGTTTTAGTTTATACTTGATAATTTGATGATAATATCTGTAGAAAGAAGATGAAACAAGGGGGATTACAGCGTACATTATAAGATAGAATCATACCCACGAAGTATGTAATTGAATTTTTAATTGAATTTCAGACAATGTTGTCACGAAAGCAAGCTAACCCAGATGATATAAATATGATGTGGAAAAAACATAGGAAGCGTGGTTTACAAAACCGAACTGCCAGTCAAATTGAAGTTGGTTGTCAAGTGCACAGTGACGGTACTCAGGAGGATGGAAGTGGACTTGCTGTTGACAGTTCTCCTCTTTCTCCTTCAACTGATGACAATAAAGGAAACAATGGAACGGGGGTGAAATGTGATAATTTGAAGAATGTGACACTTTTTGTGACTCAAGACTTGAACTTGTCACAATTACTCCGAGATAATTTTAAGAATGATTTTATGAATCAAGAATCATCCTCCTTTGGTTTGATTGGTCTCCATACCTGTGGTTCATTGGGTGTGGATTCAATTAAATTATTTTTAAATTGTGAGGATGCTAAATATATGCTAAATGTTCCCTGCTGTCATCATTTTTTGGAAGAATCATTTTATCCCGAAACAGAGGAGCCGAACTCCAGAGAATTACTCAATTGTGCTTTTGACTTTCCTACATTTCCTCTCAGTCGAACTTTGTATGAGGCACGGTTTTATTTGGGGAGAAATGCTCGTATGATGTCTGCTCATTCCATCCATCGAATGAGTGAAGAGACGGTAAGTTTATGATGCTTTTTTTACAGTTTATTGTATTTTCATATGTTAAATTATATGCTCTATAGTCTATTCCTATTCTTAGTCTTTCATTAGTCAATCATTTTGTCACATTTTAAAGTAATGTAATAAACTTAATTAGATGATAATATTGGACATTTAAATCTAATTTTACTGGCATGAAAAACAAGAAAGAATGACGGAAAAGTTTCTTTTTTTCTAGACTTGGTAGTTGGAGGGAGAGTAAAAATAATATTGGTTGATTTGATGGCTATTAATATTTCAGAAAGACTAAAAAAGAAGATCACTCAACACGACTTCCTGTCGTCACGGCCTGTACTAGGCAGTGCTTGTCCATGTGCTAAGTTTTGAACACGCATACATGAGGTCAAGTACTTCAAAAGCTTATGGCTTACGTCATGGCCTATGATGGATGACAGCTCCATCAAATTAAGAGTAGGCAATGCAAAGAGTAGGTGCTCATTTTTGACATTATGAGGTTTACATTATTCACTCGAAGCAGGAGCATAAAATCCTTGAATACTATTCCTAAGCACATGGTTTTAAAAAAAAAAAGTTTGGAAAATTTCTGTTAAATTACAGGATTGAGTGCCGGTATTTTAAAATGTTCAATGTTATTTATGAGCATGCATTTTAGAAAAAAAGAAATAATTCCAACTTATTGTAGGAATATAATTTTTCTCAAACCTTTTGGTTCTTTCTTCTCTCTCTCTCTCTCTCTCTCTCTCTTTGTTATTCAAATGGATGGGTGACGAATTGTGGGTGTAGGTACAGTTGATTCAATATAGGGAAATTTTTTTTACATGTAGAGTGAGATAATAAGATGTGAGCATGGCATAAATTTATGTTCATGTCTCTTAGTTTTGCTTATTTACAAGTACTGCTTAATGTAGATTTATTTTAATGAATGTTCTAAAGGGGGGAAATTTATGTGGCGCTTCTGAAGTGGCCATTTGTCATTTATCATATTGTACAATCTCCATTTGTGTGTTTTTTATGAGTTTATTTGATAATTTGAAGAGTCGTTAAGGAAGAGTCAAAGTGACATTTCAACCAATTTGTTGCAAGAAATAAGCATTTTCTCTAGATGTGCATAAATTATTATTATATACCCTTGAGGGCTCCAAGTCTTGGGAGCCTAAGTACAGTCTGTTAAAAATTGTCACGTTGAATGCATAAAAGTTATACAGTTTTGAACTGTGGTATTATTGGCCAAGAGGAACAAAAACTTGTAAATCTCTTGTATTAAATTATGATTTTATGACACTTGGTTTCTCTCTACCTTTTAAATCTTCATTGTATTTTTTTCAACTCGTAAAATTGATTAGAGTCATTTTTGCCGACGACGACTAAATGAAGTGAAAATTTTAATATAGAATACTGAGAATAGTAATTGTGTGCTTTTAGAAGGAGTGTATTTTATTATTTAATTTAAGTCTTTAAACGTTCTAGTTAAATCTATTTGAAGGAGTGACATAAATTTACATATTAGTGTGATGTCTTTATTCTTCTTGTTAGAATTCAAACTCTGGACACATACTGGCACTGGCTGATAAACATGGAAGGAATTAGATAAATTTTGCATAAATAACTAGGACTAATATTAAGATCATTTGGATTATCAGTACTGTGATCAGTTCCACTTTGATGATTTGGTTAGATTTACAATTATTTGGCATTTTAACTTTCCTTATAAATGTACCCTTGTTAGTTATAAGTTATCGCTTATAACTACATGTTACTAACCTACACGTCGTGTAAATGATTTTAAACTTTTTTACAATCTACCAGCTCAGGGGTCTATAATTTACAATGGGCAGTTACAATATTCATGGTTAAAATTTTTAGCCTAAAATGTTTTTTTAAAAAAATGTGCTTGTTGAACGTCAGGGGATTTTGTGTATAAATTGTAGAAAATTGCAACAGGATATGATTAATAATAATAATGATGACGATTATTATGATTCTCAATAGTAATTTTCTTGATGCCGACGGCACATGAACAGGTTATAGGTTAGAAATTTGCACTGTCAGTCAAGCTTAAATCCTAATTCATTAACTGGTTGTTACCTATATTAATAATAATAGTTTACATAGTTTGTAATTTTGACATGGTGTTGATGTTTTGTATAATAATTTTGACAGGATGAACAGCCTCGGATGACAATCCTATTTCGTTCCATGTTTCAACTTCTCCTGCAAAAAAAATTGGGGAAAAGACATTTAACCAAGAAAGTTGGTCGTGTGTACAAAAAGGGTACAAATTTTCATGAATATGTACGAGAATCCTTGGCAAAACTTGAAGATGACATTCAGGTAAATACTTTTAATTAATAACATTATCTCATTTTATAATTTTAAGTTTCAACATTTTTGCACAATATCAATCAACTCAATCAAGGAGTACCTTATCACAATATATTTTCTCTGGGGTAGTGGTAGTGGTAATCTAATGATGGCCATGTTTTGAATTTTAATGAAGGTTGTCGTATAATATTTCAATTTTTAACGTTTAATATATAAATGCACTACAAATTTGTGATTTTATAATATTCACTAAAGTTATGATTAATGTCAATATCTCTTTATTTTATGTATTATCTGTATTACTTTATTCAAGTATTTTCATTTCATTATGATTCAATTTTTATCTTTAACGAAAAGCGGTTTAGGCTCATTGATAACATTATTAACTAATAACTACGGTTATGTAGTGTATAAATTGTAGACATGTCAATGTAGTCGTCCGTCGTTAGTGTTGTTATTATTGTTGACTCTTTTATACAAGGGAGAGGGAACATTGTTTCTTTCTTTTTATCTATTATTTGTATTATTCTTGTTCCTTGTGAATTTTTAAAAGCCATATAAACTATATTGGTTTGTATTTATAATAATTGTAGTTTGCGTATACTAGATAGACTTCTATTGTTTACCATCACCATCACTAATGGTTCAGGTAGAAAGAGTCACTTTTGACTAGTAAATAATCCGATATAATGTACATTTAGATTGTAACAACTTAAATATTCTAATGAGAGATTCAATGGGATTTTTTTTACATTGAAAAAATAGTCGAGTGAGCCAGCTTCAACAGTACAAATGACAAATAAATACTCTCACTCTCTCTGTAAATATATCTTGTGATAACAAGGGATGTTGACAGAAAGTAATTTTGTTTACTGTGATAGTTATATATTTTACATTATAATTATTCATGTCTATTTGACTAGAGTATGCGAAAGTGACATATTGATAATTTTTTGTTCTATTATTTGGTCAGCGGTGTTAGTACATATATGCAGCATATGCAGCATATGCAGAAAATATTTTGCGACAAAAAATTCTTTAGTACACAATATAGATTTAGGAAATTAGACAAATTTTTTGTGTTTTATTTATTATTGGGATTAAGTAAAAGGGGAGAGGAAAAAAATTTAATTCATTAGATGAAATGAAATAATATTAGTCAAATTTTGTATGGCTATTAGGAATCATGGTCAGTGAATGATAATGAATATTCCTGAAAAGTGAGAACAAATTATTGTGAAGGAAGAAAAATAAGTCTCTCGCATATTACAATGGACTCAATTATTTCATCATTTCACATATTAGAATTTGTCGTGATGATGATGATGGGTAAGGTGCAATATTGATGTAGTGATGTAGTAAGGATTGTAATATTATACAGCATGTGAAGTCAAGTAAATATTACTTATGAAATTAAATATTTTGAGCATGTGTTGAAGCTAATTGCTTTTGTCCTGCTGCGCGCTACACTTAATATTTAATGACTGACAATGAGTGTACTTACGAATTGAAATAAAGTAGTCGTAGAGATGATGATGAGACTCAAGTACACATTGACTGTCGGTCACTTACAATTAGTCAATGGTATTCGACATTCAAGTATTCGTCAAGTACTACACGACTTTTCTACTGTTGAAGCTTCTTTCATTTGTGAACATTTTAATCAATTTTAATGATAATCGTGAAGTCATTTATTTTTTGAAAGGGGGCATAAATAATTATAATGCAATATTCTTTGGGATTTGTATTTTGACTGCGTGAGAAACAAAAATACAATCACAACTACATTTAATGTACTGTGTACGTGTGTTTTATGTATTGGTGCTTGACTAATTGCCATCAACCTTCATTTTCTTTGATTCTTTTACGGCAAGTAAATACTTTGTTCACAATTTCTGTACTACAATAAGAATAAATATATTTGTGAGGGGTCACACAATAAATATTTTTGATAGTCTCATCACTTAATTGCTTTGTGTATATATGTTGCAGGCAGTATCTTTACTCAAGTCGGTTTGGATACTGACTAGTAAGTATACAAACTGTACAGTCTGTATGTATACTACCTAGTCAGTTCGCTTATTGGCTAGGTAGTTTGTATACTACCTAGTCAGTATGCATGCAGCGTCTAATATACGGCGTCAGTAAGCATCCAAACTAAGGTTTTATAGTCAATATATTTACTTTAAAAGTCACAATATTTAAATATAAAATTAGTATAAATAATCATCAAATATAAAACGCACTTAGTAATAAAT
>JAQIVZ010001689.1:0-28774 GCA_034700945.1 Arrhopalites spinosus
TCCCCCCTCATTCAAACTTCCCCCTTCCATTTTAAAATTGATTTTAAATCTCACAATTGAAAGACGAAACTCTCTATCATGAAACCCCAAACTAGAACTACGCATTCTAACAAGGCCTTGCAAGGGCGTCTTGATGGGGTAGTAAGCGCCACTATTGAAAAAAACGTGCCGTTCGGCGAATACTTTTTTCAAGTCGCAATTAAATTAAATTAATCACAATGCGGATTGAAAAATGTTATTTTTGTTCGTCCAACCTGTTCCCAGGTCACGGTATTCAATTTGTGAGAAATGATTGCAAGGTGAGTTTGGAAATTAATTAACTTTGAGACCACAATATTTCTAAAAAAGTATTTGGACACGTTTTTTTAATTTAAATTTTAAATTTTGTACGGATAATTTTATACAGATATTCAAATTCTGCCGATCAAAATGTCACAGAGCATTTAAAAAGAAGAAGAATCCTCGAAAGGTCAGATGGACCAAGGCGTTCCGTAAAGCGTCTGGCAAAGAATTGGCTGTAGATCCATCATTTGAATTTGAGAAGAGACGAAATACTCCACATAAATATGATAGAGAAATGTGGACTAAGACGGGTAATTACTAATTACTATTTCACAATGTCATTTTTTTTTTCATGTATGTGTAGTTAAATTTGTAAGTTATTTTTACAATGTGTTTTTTTTGTTTCATTATTACAGTGGAAGCTATTAAAAAGATTGAGAAAATTAAGCAAAAAAGAAGTGCGAGACATATTATGATGAGATTGAAAAAGGCCAAAGTTTTGGACAAGGAGAAGGACATCAAGGAAGTTCAACGGAATTTGTCTCTTATTCGTTCACCTGCCGCCGGACTCAAAAGAGCACAAGAGGAAAGTATTGTCGAAGAAATTCACATGTCGGATGAAGAAATGCAGCTTGCAGAGGAAGTCTAATTATTTTATGTAAAAATATGTTCTCCATATTTTCAATCATTTTTTTTAAACTTTTCTCTCATCTCCTGCTCTTCATTTATTAATTGTTACAAACAAATATTCGCAGATAAGTAAAGCCTTGTAATATTTTGACCTATAGCGCTTTCTGTGTTGTACTAATGTCTTTATTTAACCACATAATTTTTTCACGAGATCATCTTAGAATACATTTTCAAAAAATCATAATATTTTAATTAAATTTTATCTAACCTGAATTATATGGGAAAGCTTTGACCTTTGTTCATGACAAACCAAAAATCTTTTACAAGACGAGTTATCAAAGGAAAAAATTTGTATCGTCCAACCAACCAATTCATTTGACAAAAAATAAGAGTGAGCACTTGTAAACAAAAAATGTGGCTTTATGCTGTGAAACTTGCAATTGTGCAACAGAAAATACAATGTGTAGAAATTGAAATAATTTCAAAATCTGACACAAAGCAAGATACTGTCATATGCCAGTTTTTTAACTGATAAAAATATCGTTACTAGATTGGTTTAGTGACTCCTAGAAATATCCTTTGTACATAAAACCAATGGCTGGATACATGTAAGCATCATCAGTGTATTATTATAGAAATAAAAAATGAATTATTAATAAGAATTTTATATTGCATATATTTTATGTATTATTAATTTAGTACGTAAGCTTCAAGATTCCTACTCGAAATAATTTGTTTACAATCACTTTCAATTTTCAGGGTGGTTGGTCTTTATGACTGTCCATGGTTTGCAAAAGCTGGAATTATTGTAGATGTGCTTACAAAACAAGACCCAAGTAGAAAGTTTACATTGGAAATGAAAGACAGGTTTGAATGGCAGGTAAACGTAATTTTCTCTTCAATTCTTAGTTCTTTAGTTAAAAGCTTTCAATTTCCCTTTGATGATTGCCAAGTATTTACAATGCAAAAAATAGTGGCTACTCATGCTTAATTTCCATCCTCTCCCATTTTTATTTTTTGGAGTCTTCAAATGGCATACATATGGAAAACGGAACAATAGATTCAGATTCTAAACCTGAAAATGGAAAAAAACTTACATGTTGGATATGCAAATTGAGTTAATATCGTAAGATGAAAGGGGAAATATTTATGTGACCATATGTACCTTGTACAAACTCTTTTGTCATTTTTTTATTCCATTGCCAAAAATTCGCTGTCCCTACTCGTTACATAAGATTGTCCATGTCATCAAAATTAGAAAGTTACATGTCTCTATTTTTGTTATTTAAGGGGGAAGTACATAATAAATTTAGAAACATGTTATAAAGAAATAAAGTACACACAAAATGTGAATGGTACTTGTAACTGTTTAGGAATTTACAGAAGAAGCAAAAAGAAGTCGAGGTTGGGAAATAAAAAATTCTCCAGTGATTTGGGAGATTCTGATTGAGGTGGAAGGGAAAGGGAATTTGATTGGGGACATTGATGACTTTTGTGAGTATGTCAATCTCGTCTTTGGACTCGTATTTCACATTTCCACTCGAGAAATTGAAGAGGCCCTTTGTAAAAATATAGCGGTAAGAAGAAGTCTAAAAGAAAACAAATATTAGTACATTTTATTTCATAGAAAAAGAAAATGATTTCAAACCACTTGCTAACTCTATTTATGTAGCTCTTTGGTCACAAAGGTCATAGGAGGTCTGTGAGTGGGAATGCCACAGTTCTGAATGTTGCCTTTATCAATACTCCTCTCAAAGTTTTGGAATTTGTACTCACCCAACTTCTCTCTCCTTATCCCATCACGGATCCCAATACAATTTTTAATGTTAGAATATTTGATAAAAAATCACCCCAAAAGGAATTGCAAGGGCTTTTAATGGAGATTAATGACATGGCTGCTCCAGGTCTCCTTCGAGTGTCAACTTGTTTTACTTCTAAACAATGTTTCTATGATACTCATTTGGTCATCATGGGTGAAGACTTTAGTCAAGGAATAGAAGAAAGTCCACAAGAATGGCTGACTAGAATTGAATGGTTTATTATGAAATATGCTCAAGACATTTCTGATGTTTGTGGTCAACAATGTAAAATCTTGGTTGGTTGTAATGGTCCTCAATGTTATATAGCTGAGGTGAGTACTTTATACTGTACTTTTTTTGCAATTAAAAATTTTAATTGATTTTATTTTGACTCGTTTCAGATATTTCGAAAAACAATTCCATTTGAGAAAGTCCAAGAAGGTTGTATAGCGGCCATTGGACAGCATGTTGTGAATCGAGCAAAGGGGAAAATAAGTCGGCAAGCAGATGTTTCTTCGGGAAGGTTAGTTAAATTGTATTAATCATTATAATTAAATACAAATTATTTTTTAACTGCAAACTAATTCATTTAATTCTGTAGTATTTCCCGATTACACGCATGGGGTTGGCCGGGTATGACTGGAGCCTGGGTTGAAGTCAAGGGTTGGAAAAAACTTTTTTAATAATTTAAAATTATTTATTTTCCATTGCAGTGCCTCCCATATGCATACATGTTTAATTATAAAAGTAATCTGATTCTATTTAGACGCTGTTGTTTTGGACACATGTCGGTCTATGGAAGGTCCCACAAATGTCTTTCGACCCTTATCGGAATTAGCCATTCATTCAAATTGGATCTACAATGAGTTTCCAACAGAATATTTAGAGGAACAGGTAATCAATTCAGTGCACATTATTATTTATCTTTTTTGAAAATAATTAATTAATGTTTCGGGAAAAGAGGAAAAAGTTGGCGTCAAGTAAAAAAATGTATCCGGACATGAATATAGCAGAAGCCATAGTGGCAACTCTTCATATTTGGTTTGAAAGTAGTCGAATCTCTCAAGATTCAAAAGTTACATGTCCCACAAATTGTCAACCTCTAGAGACACTACTCGTTGATCCAAGGTTAGATTTATTTAGTTTAAAAAAATCTATTTTCCTTGACCCAACTCCCAACTTAAATTCTCATCTCATGTCATTAATGAAATCTCACCCATTTTTTTCTCCCCTTTCAGTCCAACGATTTCCCTCCCTGTTATCTCTGTGGGTATTCCATGTAAAGGTAAGAAAAAAAAATTGGAAATAGATTGAATCAATTTTCATCTATGATTCAATTTATCTTATTTAACACTTTATCGACCTCGAGGCTCTCTATCCATCTAAGCGTCAAAAATATTGACACTACAGATAATAAATTTAAAATTACATTTTTATAAAAACTTGTTCTAAATCAGAATATTTATCAATCGATATTTGATATCTGTTTACACATCTTTTTAAAAAATAGTACAGTAGTGAATATTCCTTCAAGAAAAAATGTTTTTTTTTAACTCGTAGAGATTGTAAAATCGTACATTTTGATATTTTACTCACTTTTTTTGACCATTTTTCTTATTCTTTACAGACAACTTGGGATTTCCCAAAGGAACGTTTGTTGTACAACCTGCCATGTGTTTTTTAGAACGTTGGATTCCAATCGGTAAAATAAGTGACAGTACTCACCAGAGAATTCAAAAGCAACTCACAAAGCTTTGGACTATTCGACAAGATTTGATTTATCCAGAGATTCGTGACTATAACCAAGAGATGAGCAAAAATTTTCAAGTTGAGGAAGAATACGATGAATGAATTTTTAAAATACTTCATTTTTTTCCTCTTTTCTTTCCATCATTTTTATTTTAACCTCCTGTCTCTAAATCTACCGACAGACTAAAATAAAATTCAAAAAAAATAAATAAAATAGACAAAGAAAAATTAAAATAAAGTCAAAAGTATTCATGGCCTACAATAATAATTTTCTTTCTCTTTTAACTTTTCCTTAACCCCCTTTTTTTAAAAGGAAGAAGACTTGACTAACAAAGAGAGAGAGTAAAATCTCGTAGTTGGCATTGAAAGAGTACAAAGATTGACAAAAGATAAGAAAAAATTTGTGGATGTGTCCTTAGTAAAAATTTTGGGCAACAAGAAATTTTCGGGGCGACATTCGTTATTATCTCAGATTAGCTAGCAGGGGGGTAGTGTGTCAACAGATTGAGAGAGAGTAGAACATCACATCTTTTTACTCATTTTTTACTCAGAGTTAAAAAAAAAACTAATAATAATCGTAAACAACAAGTCGTATATTTATATGACAGATAAACTCTTGAAAGTAGAATTTCTCCTAGACTGAGGATTTTACTGACGCCGCCGCCCTCATAATGAAAAGATTGCAGATTGCACAATAGATTATTTTAGTCTTATTCTTTGTCTTATGTTCCATGTTTTTGCAGACGCACTTTTATATTTATTGGTAGAATATTTTTTTTAAAAAATTTGTAAAATAGTAAAATTTGAACTTAAAATTTTTGTCTGGAAGGATCCGAGAGACAAAAAAGGAGGATGATGTTGTGGAGGGACAAAATATATGAGACTCTAACACGCCAAAGATTTTAGTCACACGACCCTGTCGTAAGATGAATGATAAATGAGTTGAGGAGTGTACATAGTGAAAGATATATCATTTCTTGTTTAGTATGGGGAATGACTTTTGTATGATGATGATGATATCAAAATATCCTCAATTTAGATTTAAGTGAACGCAAAGTCAAGCTACTTTTCTCCCTCTACAACCTACGCTACACTTTTTCTCTGTTTAACAAGGGTAACTTGTAAATTATACTCAAAGACAGAAAGAGAGAGAGAGAGAGGGAGAGTAGTTTGACTAAAAATACAACAGAAATGAAAAATATGAGAGCTGGGCTCCGCGACGACTTCATTCTAGAGAGACAAGGAAAAACGGAGAGAGAGAGAAAGAAATGCAACTTTTCTTCATCTTCTTCTCTCATCATATCATAATGTATTATAGAGAGATGTAAAACTTTCTAGGGAACTACCTCCCGCCAACGCTCCCTACAACACACCGAGAAAGAGAGAGAGAGAGAGAGAGATAGTAATCCACACTCACAGATAAAGTATACACCCCATGATTTGATTTAGCCACTCGTAGATGAGTAGTGCAAAAGAGAACAAGAAGAGACAATTTTGGCAGTCGTTCACAACGCTAACTCTTTTGAATCCTCCTCCTCCCCCTCCTCCTCTTCTTCATCCAAAGATTAGGAGGATTACAACTCTTATTAGAAGACTGCAAATTCGGATTCTGAAATAATATATGATTCTTCATGCTCAAACATGATTTCTACAATCAAAAAAAATAATCATTGCCGTTCCTTACTAAATCTTGTCATTAAAAATGTGTTCATATCAGTGTATGTAAGAGAACCGCCTTATGGTTGTTGTTAAAAGAGTTGTGTGTCTCATGAGAGATTTGAGGTAATCGGTATATTACACATTTTAACAATTCATTAAGTTTAATTTTGAAACAGGTAATGAAAATTAATCAGCATATGGTCTAAATATTTTATTCTTAGTTAATAAAATGATGCTGAGCAGGTAGTACTATCTGTACATATAAACTGCTGACTGTTCATTATAATGTACATATATGTATGTTAATATATTGTTGTCAGTTTACAAGAGAACGAGGAAGTAATCATAGGATAAATTTATTACACTCGCGGTACAATATCAGAGAGAATGATCATCTATTTATTTATATACTCTTTCTCTCTCTCTGTGTAAAGAAAATCTAGAGAAATTCTATTCTGGCTTCTTAGAAAACATATCTCCTATAAATTATAATGGAGAGAAAGAGGGAGTACAAGAAGAAGGAAGGATCTTATTTCTTATGTCGATGGATGGTGAAGAACCTGCCAAAAATATAGAGCAAACGACCTTTGACTATGTCTCCAATACAATGGGACATAATCTCCTCCTGAAAAAGAACAAACAAAAGAGGAGACAAGTAAAGAAAAAGGGAATATTCTCAACTTACTCATAAAGCACACCGACGACAAAATTTTGAGAGATATTCCCTTGACAAAAGAGTCTCTTCATCAAGATACTGAAATGACATAAAAAAAATAAAAGCAATTGTCAAAATCACTTGAATGGATCTCTCCTCCTCATGTTGTACATTCTAATGTAACTGTGATGATCATGTTGATGCTGACGGTACAAAATAACAAAGACTAGAGACTCCTCAATTTGTATCTTTCAGACATCTCCTCCATTCCTGTAGCCTTGTAGACTAAACTTTAAAATTGTTTAGAGGAGGGGAAAGAGGACAAAAAAAAGTAGGATTTTGGGACATTTTCAATTCGTCAATTCTTTGAACCTTTAAATCTTTTTGCAATATTTTGACCCATCTTTTGAAGTTTCTTGTCCACAAAAATTCCTTTACAGAGAGAGAGAGAAAGGAATGGGAGGGGAAAGCTTCAATAAGTGTTAGTGCCTCTTAGAAAAAATCTGCGGTTCCATTCCACATGGACTCTCCATAAAAGTTCATACCCTTGAATAATATAAATAAAAGAGTTGAAAAAAAAGAATAAAACTTGTCCACATTATGTAACAACTGAAAAGGGAAGTGCATGACGTGGGTAACAAAGGAAACTACTAATCCTATATATGATTGTATTGTTACTCATACCTCGTCTCTCTCTCTCTCTCTAGTCATGGAGTCAAGTGTACAATAATAATAATATAAAGTATTGTATATATATATTTTACCAGAGTTGAGAATTCTCTCATTTCCCTTCCATGCACACGAAATATTTGCTGTGTACTTCACAATTGCTTTTATTTTCAATAGTCAGCTGAATACAAGAGAGAGAGAAATATAAGTAGAAATAGTGAGTCCATGTTCCATGGAATGGATATAGACAGGTAGACACTCTCGACTGTATGTGTTCAGTATTTCCAACTCGTGTTGACAGTAAAATTCCATCCTAGTCCATTTTTTTCACAAGTATGTGAGAGAGACAGAGAAGGAATTGAATTTGTTTTCTTCCCTTTGAAGTTTTTTTTTGTGAAAGACAGAGAGTAAGGAATTACTACTGCCTTAGTCTTTGGGGGAGGGGAGAAAATTTTCTATTCCCCCCATATGAGAGAAACACATAATATTCATCTCAACTGGCCACTTCAATGCCAAGTCTTTTGCATCGCATATAAAAAAAAAGACTTTGCAAAGGCACATGGTCAAAAGAAGGATTCTTCTTATTGTGTTGAGTAGTCGTCTATGTTTGTATAAATTTCCAGACAATGCACAAAAAGGAATAAGGTACACGAGGGACTCGTATGAGACAATTCTGTAGGGGCTTGTATATTCTAATATAATAAATGTATTCTAGAGTATTGTCTATATCATAAAAAATGACAAGTTTACAATGAGAAGACATCCTCGCATAAATTTTTATTTGTTTCGTGACCATTTCTCACAAATATATATATATATATATTTTGGTTGATTTTAAGTCATTTCCAGCCAATGTATGAAAACCTTTCTCGTACCCCATATCCTCCAAGTCGTACAGATAGTCTAGTTTTGGAAAAAGAACCATGAGTAAAAATATGAAAATAAAAAACTAAAAAGTATGTTTTTGAAACTTGTTTTTCTATTTTTCAAATTTTTTTTGTGCTTCTAAATAAATATATAATATATATATATATGTATGTACTTTCATTCTCTAAGTGTGTCACTTTTATTTTTTGCCGATTCTTTGTGACGAAGAAGAAGAGAGGAGGGGACATGATTCAATTCATCGTCAGCATTTATTTTGACTGTTATTGTTGAATACAATATAAAAAAAGATGAGTACAAATAAAAGGAGCACATTGTCGAAATTTTTTGAATACGAAATATTTTGAATTGTACATAATATAATATAACATAACACTACTTTATTTATAGATTCCTAAATATTTGAATCCACCATTGATCGACACATTTCTATTTTATCCTTGTCAAAAAAAATGGCAAAAGAGTGAATGATGCAGTTTAGGTGGGGTCTATCAGTCAAAAGAATAATAATGATGGTTTCAATTGAATTGAAAAAAAGTTAATCATTATAATAACAAGTGCAAGTTTTTTAATAACAATCATTTTGTGTATAGTTGTAACCTGTATGGGGTTCTTTGAAATGATTATTGAACAATGAGAGAGTCAATGGAAAAGTTGTAAGGTAGTACATCTGTAAGTATTTTGTGTCTAGAGAGAGAGAGAGAGAGAGAGAAGAACTTTCTTAATATTATTTGTGTAGTAGTAGTGGTAGTAGTAGTAGTAGAGAAGGGGCATGTAATCGTCAATCATATTGTAACAAGTATATATGGAGGGTACCTTGTTGGGGTTGGTATGAAGATCATACAGAGATCATCATATGGGGAACGTACACACACACACATGGACCTCTCCTCGATAAGCAGAGACTCTTTTTTTTCTTTTTTGGCACTTGAGTACAACTCTAAAGCAAAAATCATTCAAGGAGCAGTCTACACAGTGTTTCATTGACCCAGTCAGACATCGAACTGGTTCCTAAATTAGTCTTGTAGTGGACTCCCCTACAACAACAACAAACAACAAAAAGACAAGTGGAATTTTCTCTCTCTCTCTCTCCATCAAAACTTGCACCAACAACAATTCACTCCATTCTTCTTCTCAACGAGTAAAAGTGTGGACCTTTGAACATTAAGCTGGAAAAATAATAAACAATAATAATAAAAACATTAAAAGTTAAGACTAAAAAAAACCTCTCTCTCTCTCTTGTTCATTGTTATTTTGTGTTTGTGTGCCTCTCGGTGCTTGTTTTCAGTTTGTGAGTTTTTGGTGTGTCAACAAATTTAGATAAATTGTAGTCCAGTTTTTTAAAATAAGGATGAGTGACGCCAATAGTTAATCAGTACATTTATATTTTATTTATATTTTTATTTGTGCTCACTTAACAACAGTAGTGAATGTGGGGACACAAGAATGACAAAACTGTCATTATTATAATTTATAAAAAATCATTCCCAGACTATTTATTAGTTAAGGAAAATATTTTATGATTTTTTTTTGGTCAACAAAGAAAATTGTGCAGTCAACAAATAAAATAGACAATTCACAAACCTCAACTATGAACTAGAAAAATTTATAATAATAAGAATTTATATTATTTATTTACATCAAATCAACATCATCGGACACAAGCTCAGCTAGCCTGGCTACATTTTTAAAAGGTAATGAATGATTGAATAATAATTATTTTTGAAATAATGATTCAAATTATTTTTTTCCCATTGTTGTTATTAGTATTGTTGTATAGTAGTGAGTTGACTTTTTTATATTGTAATATTTTCGTCGCCACTTCACAAAGATATTAGCAAACTATCACACTAGTCATGATGTATAAAATTTATTGGAAAGCCTTTAAAAACGTAGTTATCATGCATAATATAACCTTACACATTATGGTTATACTAAAAAGTCATCTTTGAACGATCATGGTCAATTTAGAATACCATCAACCACATAAGTACATACATAATAAAACTTTGAGCAAAATCACCACTGTCATCCTCACACCACAATAATATTATTTATGACGATCACAATATTTTTATGATCCAAAACCCGGGTTGTCGGTTTTCCATTTATTTTGCCTTTTTTCAAAAAAAAGAGAAAAAAAGAAATTGCATTGCAATATCGTGCTAATATCACCTGCTACTTGTACATAACAAGAACCGTTCAAGAAGGAAACGATGAGAGATCACAAGAGTATAAGTGGAATCGGAATTGGAAAAAGAAATTCTATAATAAAAAAAATTGATGCATTTTTTCCCCATTTCACTGGAAGGTAAAGAAGATGAATTCTATCCTTATAAATATTATATGTATAAAATATATTGAAGAAGGAAGTAGTCCCACTAGTTTTTTTGGGGAAGGTAGTAGTAGTAGTAATGCAAATATTTATAAGGCTTGCGGGCAATTCATACACAATTTGATTTGAGAATCCCAGTCAGTCTTCCATGAAATGAATTTTATCTTATGTCCGTCGAATTTATTTCTTTGCCTCAACCATCACGAGCCAAAAAAGATTCAATATTGAGTTTCAACATGTCCAAACCCACAGCGTACATCATAATATAATATATATGTTGTAGTACTAAAAGAAAAGAAGAAAAATACCGAACACTCCAATGATTGCTTCTTCTTGAGGCCTAAATGTCTGTATTATATAAATATATCTATTTGTTGGTATCTGCTACGTGTAATATCTGTATAATACTTGTATATCCTGAATCGCTTCTTTTGGATCTTCTTTTTTTTAGTATCTGGTCAAAGCCAAAAAAACCGCAACTCTATTTACGCAAAAGTCAATCTTTTCCTAATAGAAAAGTTATTATTGACAAATTGAATCTTTGTTCAGCTTGATTTTTTCTTGTCTACTCGTACACTTGAATGCATACATAGGAAAACTGTTGGATGGGGACTGTTGTCTACATAAAATGATTAGATTTTTTAAAAATAAAATTCCAAATATTTATAAGGAAATTATGTGTTTTTTTACAATAATTCTCTCTCCAAATACATTTTCAACTTCCGAGTTTTCCTCCTGACAGGAGGAAATACAGGAGGACAAAAAATAAGTGTTTAGTTTTATACAAAAGAATGCTTTAGTAAATAAATGTGTATTGAGTCTTTGATCTCTTCAGATTAAATAGGAAATAATTCCTTTTGTAAAGGTTTGTATGTAGAAAAGTCAGTTTTTTGCTCTCTTTTTCTTGAATATTGATAGAGTCGTTGACGCTACGGGGTTTACAAATGACTGATAATATTATTATTCAGCACTCCAACCTCTTATCTCAATGCACCTTTAAACTAACTCTCTGCTCTACTTAATGGCTTATTTGTACTTGTAACAAGAAGGGGGGTCCCACGAGTTTCTTTACTTTGACTTACAATTTACATTGACCGGCATTTCACGTCCAAGTGTACTTACAGCCGCTCGACCCCATGTAAAATGACATTAAAGAGCCTCTATATGCATAGTAGTAGCCAGGTCAGCCATGGAAATATTATGGATATTTAATACAAAAATTTTGATTTGAACTTTGAAGGTATAGAAATTTTCAGAATTTAGACATGTAGACTGATGTCAAATAAAAAAAACCGCATATGGATATCTATTTATATGACTATTATTGAATTGAAATTGACAAGTACTTTGGGATTGGAAAGCCACAGAAATTTTATCAATTTAATTTTATCATCATCCAATGAATTCCCTCCTGAATTTACGTCTCTCTCTCCTTTGTATGCCTATAGTAGTCTGTGTCATCAAATTAAATGTACATTCAGTACAGTATACATTACAACGACCTTATTCCTTATTTGTGGGAATAAAAAAAAAATTTATCCACAATTTGTGGATGGAAAAACATCTGCCTCAGAATCTGTTTCTTGGCTTTCATTTCTTTCCCCTATTTTTTCCATCTTGATCTCCTCCAGAACAAAGACAAATTGTGAACAAGTCAGTTTCATGTCATTGATAATTCATACTTGAGTTTTTTTGTCTGTGTGATATTTTTGTTTATCAATGTTCACTCAAGTTTCTTCACCCTTCTCGACTACAAATTATATTGTTAATAAGAGCTCTGTGCTTGTGATTTTCTTCCTGTGATACATGTCAATTGTCACACATCTTTATATATCTTTACATGAGACAATAAGTTAAACTAATTGGTAGTCTCCACAAAATTCAATCGGTACAAGACAAATAATTTGCAAATCATGGATAGTGAAAGGAATAATATTAATCGACGAGGCAAAAGTCTTTATGGAACTTTGGAAAGTTATGATAGTAATGGAGGACTCACAAGTCAAAGGTTTGTTTCTCCAACTTAAAAGTCTTATTAAATATATATACCGTAAATAATTTGTACATTGTATTAATTTTAATTACAGTGCATTTTTTAGTGTCCCACACAACACTACAATGTTATTTTCACTTGCACATAATTAATTTGAGTGACACGAATGACTTTGTCTCTTTCGCCTTTTTGTACATGTACAGATAAATATCACAAATTAAAAAGTCCAGAGGATCAAGGAAACTGTATGGAGGCAGATTGTACAGTTAAATTTGTAGTATTATTATGTCAAACAATTGACATGAGAGAAAGAGTCGTCGTTTTGGCAATTAGCATCAATCAATACTAATGGCCATGCCGGGCCTATTGAAAATTCAAAGTATATTTACAAAGTTTAAATTTATAGTGTCATATAATATTACTCCATGTATCTTTGCGGTTTAATGGCTGAAACCCCACTGAATGTAATTTTCAAACATCACTTTGTGTAGGCTGATATTTTGTGTTGTGTGATTCCATTACGATTATCGTGTTGGCAAAAAAATGTGAAAAAAGATTCGAATGTGGAATACAGTATGAGAGACTTGTACACAGATAGAAAGATTTAGAAAGAGAGAGAGAGAGGAGGATGAGACAGGCTGGTGATTGGAAACTTTATTAGATGATGTATATCTGTGACTTGGAATATAAATTAAATGCCACTCAGTCTCAAGAATCGTCCTACTAATTCTAACAGAGAATGGCATTGTTTATTGATTTTGCCCAGAGCGTAGAAAACTACCTACATGGATAATCATCCTACAAGATTTATTTTATACATTTTATTGTTTCAAATTCTTTATCGGCATTTGCTAAAACTTTAAGAAAAAAATTATTACATGGACATGTTCGAAAGTTTGTATCTGTACATTAGAAATAAATAGAGATGTAAAGAATAAAGCCGGTGGAAAATGTACATTAGTATATATTGTCACGTGCTTTGTTGATGCAAAATTAACAAGTTGTTTTCAATTTTAGCAAACAATGGGACAATCCAATGGAATGTTTTAGAATTTCTTCATCATGTATATTTTCTTTATGAACATTTATTTTTTTGCATGAAGCAGCAATTTCAAAGCTAAAGAATACATTAAATGAAATCAATGTATTCCCACATAATCTTAAATGTTTTATTTAACTTCCATTGTCTATTTATTTCCTTGAGGAGATGGACTTTGCAAAAAATAACTTGTTGTGTATTTTGATGCTATTTTTTTTGATCAATTGACTGACTGTCAGTTATTGACAGTTCAAATAGAAGTACAGGTGGCTAGTTTGTAGTTACGTTTCATTCTAAGGGCTGTACAGGATAAGTTTGTCGGTTTAAGATTGAGCATCATTTGTATTTATATTCATACACATGATACTAAAAAAAATTTGTTGGAGGATTACAAATAACTTTGTAGCTTCTCACCGACATCATCTCATGTAATCTGTATGTATAGGTAACATGAATATGATTATCCCTGTTTCTTCATTTTTTGTTCTCAACACCGCAGTTTTTATTCATTCCCCTATTACGTAACCTTCAATCAAAAGAGAACAAAATAACATGAAAGTGTCTGTGTACATGACTTAACATCTTGACAATCAACCCCATGTCAAAACCCAAAGTCAAGACGCACGTACGAGCATAATTTATATCCAAATTTTTTCCTCAATATGAACACTTTGTTTTTCTTGAAAAATAAAGTAAATTTAATAATAAAAAAAATTAAAGTAGACAAAGTCTCATTGAATAAACTACTTGGGTACTTGGCAACCTCCTCATAACATAAAGTCATGCAATTGACATTGCATTAAATTTACCAAAAATTTTCTATTATTCCTTTGATGTTAGCAACGTTTATATCTGTTGTTAGGTAAAATTGTGACAAAGTCTATTGTACAATTTTTTAGAGGGCACTCAAATTAATGAAATATCTTGAGTCGTCTACATTGTAATTTATAATGACGTGTGAAAATCGATTGACAGGAGGTATGTGGGTTTATTTACCACAATTAATCAGATGGTCGCTTGAACTTGGAGAAAGAGTGTTAGTCTACTGACACTTTTTCCATATAAAAGAAATAAATGAAATGCATCAATTGAAAGAATTTGACGCACAAAGTTTCCACACACATGGTTAGTTTCCACAGAATTTTATATTGGAAAAGCGGAACAAAGTATTAATTTATACTAGAAACCATACTCATCATTATTTTCCTGCATGTCTCATCACTTGTAGAACAGGTGAACCGGTGCATGGACAATGCAAAAAACATGAGATACATCTGCAGCATAAAAATTTATGTGTGACATATTATTGATACACGATTAATAATTTTTATCCACATGTTCAAGTAAATATTGTTGTTCATCGGTCACAACCCCTGTCTCCGACTGTACAAATTTTTTTGTTACCAGTGAGTAGATTCACGAAAAAATAAAATAAAATTTACAACTTGGAGACTAAATACACAAATTTTTAATAAAAATTAAAGTACGACGGTGCCTTATTTTACTCATTAGTTCCGGTAATATAAATATACCTCAAATAGTAGAATTATTTTCAATTTCCAGAATTTCTTGTTATACAAAATGGGAAAAAAACTTGGAAAGCTATGAAATGACATGAAGATTTAAATATGCATATTTACATATATATCGTATAAAATTATTAGAAAAACTTATTTATGTTGATGAACCATCATTTGAATTGACGAATTTATGGCTATTCCAGATGAATGCTATAAATGTTGTGGGCAAGATACACTAAGAATTAACCTCATTTGTGTATATATTGATATAAAAATTTATTCGTAGCTGAAACACGTGCCGAAATCATTTTATACAGAAAACTAGTTTTGTCTACTCTCCTTCTCAGTAGGACATATCTTGAGACTAAAATAAAATAAGGATTTTTTATTCTGGGAGCCAAATTATGGGGAAAAAAACTCAAATAAAAAGAAGAAAACTGCAAGCATAATTTTAGTACTTACATTAAGTCAATTAAAACACCAGTAAAAATATACATTATAATTGAGTTGACACTGTAAAGTTTTAATTGATAACTATAGCTAATTTATGTAGTATGCACACATTGCTAATAATTTTCTTAGCTTCATGCATATAAATGTAAATGTCTATAATATGTTATGGTGATGATGAGAATGATTTGTTATTGTTGACTTGAGCTTTTTTTAAATGCCGAGACGGACTAATTAACAACAAAATGTTGACTCGAGTAGTTATGAAAGAGGTGAGAGAGGGAATTAGTACACAAAAAACTCTTTGAGTATTGAGAAACAACTGATTCAGCTCTCCCCACTAAACTAAGAGAGAGAACTCGGTAGTAGATGATAAAGTCAACGATTTAGACAGAGTGTCAGGTAGAATGGGATTTAGTGAAAATTGTAATGGGTAGTATTTGACACTGATTTATTGCATTATCATTATTACATAATTATTCCATGTGTGTGTGTGTGTCAGTTGTGAAAAGACTCTTCTCTGTACATTTAGTTTGTAAAATTTCTATTTTGCATTCAAGATTGGCTGTTTGGGTTGTCTCTCTATTAACTTGGTTGTACAGAATAAATGCCTAATAAAGTGAGTGCATGAACAATGAGGAAGAACGAGAGAGAAATTCTTGTAAGGAATCGATTTAAAAGACTTGTACGAGAAACTGAAGGGTAAGAAAAAAAACTCCTCTTACAAATATCATAAACAAGTAGTCAACAGCAGATCAACTACACAACATAAAAATAAAGTTTAATAAATACACACCATTGCATACAAATCATCTCAGACCTCAGAGACTCTGAAATTATTTTTTGCTGAATTACTCATAACTAATAAATACAAAGAATGGATTTCAGCAACTGGAATTAAATTAAATCCAGTATTATAAGCAAAAACCGGTCTAATATATTTTTAACATGGAAATACACAGCTGGATAATGTTATACGGGTGGTGAAGACAGAGAGAGAGAGAAGGTGGTGATGATGTTCAAGTAATCAAATACACAAGTACCGTGCATTAGTATACAATGAGACATGGATATATAATAAATATATAGAGGGTTTTTTATACAGTATAAAAAATGGTTGAAATATACAAGGAGTCCTCTTCATTTATGAATATCATTGATAGTTGTTATGTACAAGGTAGTAGTTAGTACACTGGCAACTTAAAAAGGAGAGCATTACCTATGGAACAAAAGACGGGGGGCGTCTGTTCATGGAATTTAGCCTTGCATGGCAGTTGTTGAATTTTAAAGGAAAAGTCTTTGCAAAATACCCAACTGGCCGCGTGCTTCTCTTTAGTTATGTGTGTACGAGTAAGTATGTGTGTACACTAACAAGTATTCTTCAGTTTGCATTAAAAAGTTGATTCACGTTCAAGTCAAGCAGTGGGCGAAGACGACTGATTAGTACTACCAATTTTTGAACCCTTGTTAAAAAATTAAACTTTTCAATTCATATTTACCATTCATTAGTGTTATTTAGTACTTTGAGCCGACTGCCAAATTTTTTATTATTTTATTTGTTTTGACACTACAAGGAAAGCGGAGAGAAAATTTAAAAACAGTTTGTGAATCTTAGTTTTAAAAATATTATCAGTGTAACTCGTATATTTACAATGTTCCCTTAAATTTGTGTGTAGACTTGTGTTTTAAATTGTGGAGTGTTGAGCTCAAGTGTGAATTGAGATTCTGTGTATTTTAATTAATTATTTTATTTTTTTGATTGGACTTCCAGAGAGGACGAAAGACATCTGATGGCACAGTCAAGGTGAGAAAAATTGAATTTAAATTACGTGTTTTGCTTAATAATTAAAAATAATTAAACATGTATATTAAATAATGTTGACTTTGCTATTTTGTATTTATTTTTGATATTTTATTTGACAGAGAACAATTAACAATGGACATGACCAAGTCAGAAAACTCAATATTTCAACAATCAGGTTGCTACGTAACCCGTTCAAAGGGATTGGGACTATTTTGTTTAACAATATTATTGGCGGTGATAGTTGGTTTTGTGACCTATCATTCAGCAAGTAAATGTGATTCACCCATTGGTTTCCCAACGACAGAAAAACCCGTGCCGGATCATCATGAGGAGAAGCCAAAGGATGTCCGACTACCAAGACATGTTCGCCCCATTTACTATAAAGTAGATTTGATTCCTTATGTGGAGGAAGCCAAGAATTTTACAATTGATGGGAAAGTGGGGATTGAGATTTTGGTTCTGGAGGAGACGGACAAAATTACACTCCACATCAAAAATATTTCCATAAAACAAGAAACCGTCACAGTAGGAGAGAAGGTGAGCTCAAGCTTTGAGAAGAAGTTGTCAGTGGTCAATCATGAGTATGACATTCCAAGAGAGTTCTATCATGTCAGTCTGAATGAACGATTGAAAGAAGGAAGAAAATACAGAATCTACATTGAATTCACGGCTCAACTCAGTGACAATTTAGCCGGCTTCTATCGTAGTTCCTACAAGGATTTACAAACCAATGAGACAAGGTTAACCCCTTTTTTAATGTCATTTTAACTTTTAACTCTTATTAATATCTCAACTTTATATATACTATGTATCTTATTTAATACACTCGCATTTTCATTTCAATAACTTTATTCATAAATCCTCAACTTCGTTTCGACGCTACATACATTAACAAGTATAGAGAGAGGGAATGTGACCATCCTCATCGTGGGTGTATTAATGTGATTTGTGGATAAGGTTAACCCTGAAAAAAAGGCAATGGAATTTCTCACGATGAATTCATTCAAATTATATTATGTAACCCTACTAAAGTTTCCGACAACAACATACGTTGAAAGACATTTATAATAGCTCTCAATTCAGGAAATATTTTTGTTTATTAAGTATCCCTTTCGCCGTAATTATTCAAGCTTTCATAAATGACCAACAATTTAATTTATTTTTATATTTATACAGTATAGTATAAATTCTTTCAAGTTTATAAATACCAATGAACATAAACTTGTCCGATATTTTACAATTTTTCTAATTATTGTCATGTTCAAGGATTTAAAAAAAAAGAATTTATTCATTATTGATTGCATTTAATGTTTATTGGTTAAGAAGACAATTTTTTGCATAATTTAAGTGAAATTTAATTACGGCAATATTAAAGAGAAATACAAGTAAATATAGGTTTTATGTGAATTTGTCAAGAAGAAGAGGAAAAAAATGGACATGAAATGTATACACAAATTTTAATATTAAATTTATATCCCTTCACAGGTGGCTAGGTGTGACTCAGTTTCAACCTACAGGTGAGACAATAATATTTTAACCGCTCTTAAATTTTTTTCATGTTTAAAAATATAAATTTTTATAGCAAATATTTATTTATACATTCATGGAGTATAAATTAAGTGTCAATTGTATTTAAATGCAACAGTCAAGCTTGTTGAAACGGGACTTTTTTTTCAACAAAAAAGACTCAGTTAAAATAAATACTAGCATTAAATTAATGTAAATATTTCCGATATTGAGAAACTTTTTACAACTTGTATCTGTCCATTATGCAACTCAGGAGAGCTGTTTAATTTCCTACGAATTTAACTGAATAGGGAAAATTGTCATTGTGCCCCCATCAAAAAATACAATGCCAACCGATTACATTCAAGTAGATTATTCTAAATTAGAATTTCTAATATAAACACAATTTTTGTCCACATGCAAATTTGAAAAATAAGTAGGACTTCAGTGAGAATTTTTTGAACCGTTCTCCGGAAAATTATTAGATTTTTTTATAATTAAAGTTGACGTTGAAGTAAACTCTGTCAAAAGATGAAAATAAATTGAATTAAAATTAAAGTTTTAATTAATAGATGCAAGAAGAGCATTCCCTTGCTTTGATGAGCCGGCCCTCAAAAGGTCAGAATCTAAATAAAATATAAAAATGAACTTACAGATGTAACAAATTTTTTGAAAAAATTTACGCGTGTACGTACTAGTAGTAGTACAATTTTATTGACATGAATAAATTGATCTTTCATTTTTTATTTCCCGTCAAAAGTGAATTTGAGATAAGTATTGCAAGAATGAAAAACATGACGTCAATTTCTAATATGGACATCAATCGGCAGGAACCAGTGTAAGTTTTTTAACTTTACAATTAATAAAAACTGATCAATATTTAACTACGTCTCAAGTCTCAGTCCGATTATGTTGACACTATAATGACATACAAAGACGAGACCGCAATTAACCTCATCTTATTTAAATCATGTTGGATGAATGGTGGTCCATAATAAAAATAAAAATATGTAAAAGGTTTGATAAGATTGAACATTGATTCCTTCGTATTTGACATTGAAAGTAAAACATTTTTTAGTAGAGAGTAAGCAAATATATTAGTGGATGAAGAGAAGATTTTACTTAATTATGTATTAATAACTGTTAATTTGAATCAAATTACTAACTAAACATTGATAACATAGAAATTATTCAGGCTATTAAATTATGTCAATGTAGAGGCGGCCAAGAAATATCAATCAAAATTACATTTTGTGATGAAATTTTACTATTAGTAAGTTGAAAAGTTAAATGAGATATTTTTTGAACAAGAAAAAAATGACAGGGCTCCAAAATAGACAGCGTCAATATTTATTTCACTTGAGACATTTATTTTTAAATATTTGCTTAGTGACAAGATCCTGTTTTTCTTGAACTGACTCACAACTTAATTTAAATATCAAACGATTTGTTTTCACACTTCAAAATAATTTAAACCTTTTGTTTTTTTTTGTTGAGTGGTATTATGTCTACTTATGCGAATTAAACACATGTAAACACATGTGATAAACTTTAACTTTTTTTGCTTGAGTCGTCGTAAATTTAAAATGGCCTTTAGTCAAAACTTTATTACTCAACTGTAAAGTTGACAAAACCTATAAACTCTCAGAGTTACGCCTGGAATTAAAATTCAATTTAATGAGTCATGACTGGAAAAAATTGATTGTTGTGTGTAAATAAATATTTATAAATTCATTGAATAAGAGACAAAAAAATGATTCATTGAATTGTACTTATGAGACAATAAATATTTAATGATGATGACTCGGTCTCCAAAAAAAGTTAAGAATTTGTAAATTACAATTTGTTAAATATTTACAAGAAAATAAAATAACAAGATGTAGGAAGGTGACAAGAATTAGACAGGAATTCAAGAAAAAAAACATTTAATTATTGAGAAACAATGTGAAGCAACTTTCTAAATAATATTTAACCACAATTCTATACATATCTCATTCGACTTTGTACAATTGACAAAATCATTCAAAAAATAATTTAAAATGTGTAGAGGCGTAACCCTGAAATTATTATATTTACCATCAACATTATTACAGTATTTATAAAAAAAATTTCTTCATAGAGGACACATTTTATTATTGATTTAATTCACAACGAAATCCCCATGTCTCACAACAGACGAAAGAGAATGAGGAAAAGATTTTTTTTTAATTTGTTTTTTCTCTCTCAATCAAAATATAAACAATGAATACCGAAATTCTTTTTCATAAAATATCACTTAAAAAAATAATTTCAAATCAAAATGTGTAGGTCAATAACTAATATGAAATAATCATTAAAAGATTAAATGTTCAGGATTTCGTTTTCTCATCAGATGAGAGAGAGAAGGTAAATAGTGGATGTGATACTGTTAAATAACTATGCCAAGTTCTAAGTGCAAGGCTCAACAAGCTTCTTGTTGTAAAAGGTTTTGCTTAAAAAAAGATGTGAAGGCCATATGGATTGCACTGACATTGTAGTTTTTTAACATGTGTGTGGATATACACAAGTATGTACGGCTACGCAAAAATATTAATTTTAATTTCAATGCTTTGAACATGTATACTAAAAGTTGGTACAAGATGGACACTAGGACACAGACAAGAAACTGGTTATTCTCTGTGCATTCCTTGTGAAGAAGACAAAAAATTCTACATATTTACCTCAACATATGATTCAATGTTTTTTAAATGGCTACATAACGCCTTGTCAATTATTCTACTACAGTTAACTCTTAACTTTACAAAAAAAGAGAAAAGAACAACGAACTGAGTAACAACTATGCCATATGCATTTAAAGGTTACTCATCCACCATCATTTGCATTTAGAAGGCAAAAGAAATATACTTTTGATAATCTATACAGTCTCATTACTTGTTTTTGTATACTCATGTCACTTTTGTTGACCAAGTGACCACGGCAAGAAGAAGTTGTGACTTTGTGGATTGATTCTCGTTGGCCTTCAGAGACCTTGACATAATTATTTGGTTCTTTTTTACTGTAATATTTAGACTCGATCTTTTTTAACAAGTTCATCAGTTGACAAGATCACAATTGTGCAAGAGATGAATGACTCATGATTTTTGCGTTGAAAAATAGGACAAAAACCATTAAAATTATTGACTATTGGATGTTTACAGGGAAGGAATGACGGATTGGGTTTGGGACCACTACAACAAGTCCGTTCCAATGTCAACGTACTTGGTGGCCTTTGTTGTTTCTGATTTTGCGATGCGTACATCAGATGCAAGTTTAAGTAAATAAACGTTTGATATAACAAACAATTTTGATTAAAAATTAATTAATTTTTAATGTCGCGACATTGTACGACATGTCGTATATTAGACACATTATAATATTTGTAGTCTTCAAATGTGTAATATACTCATTATATTTTTATTTTATCAGGTAAACCAAAATTTAATGTTTGGGCTCGTCAAGATGCCATTCATCAAGCTGAGTATGCACGAGACATTGGACCCCGTATTTTGACATTTTTTGAGGGATACTTTAACATTTCTTTCCCTCTACCAAAACAAGATATGATTGCTCTCCCTGATTTTAATGCTGGAGCTATGGAAAACTGGGGATTAATTACATATCGGTAAAAAAATCATGCCCAATTACATTCTATTCTTATTTTAAATTCTTTGCTTGTTTAATTCATGCTCAAGGTTATTTTTTCAAAAATGTGTTTTATATCTCTCTGGAATTTCGTAATGTTTACTGATTAAAATCAACCATTAGCCTGTTCATTTTCAAAAATAGAAAAAATCTCACACGAAAATTTTGTTTATGTACACGCGAGTAAGAAAAATTCTCAAATATGTATGAGGTGTACGTAGAAGTTAGTAGAGATGATTTTTTTGACCTAGAAAAAGGACAGGAATAACGAATTGATATTAAATATAAATACAAGGAAGAATTTTAAATTCCAAGCTAATGGCAAATTGTGTAATATCATTTTACTAGTTACATGTTTGAGTCATTTTTTGAAACAACTTTATGTTTGTACAGAGAGACAGCCATGCTTTATGATGGGAACGGTTCCTCGGATTACAATCGTCAGGTAATTTTGAAATATTTTCCTTGTTTGAATGATGACAGTAGAGTTGGACACGAAATTTTATTTGTCAAAATATTTTTTTTTCAGAGAATAGCCACTGTCATTGCACATGAGTTGGCTCATCAGGTTAGTTTTAATTTGCAAGTTTCAAGTCTTAATTTTGTTTTGTACTAAATATGAAGGGGAATGTTGGATCTGTATGTAAACTAATCAATGACTTTAATTATTTTTCTTTGCTTTCTTCGCTGTGGCTCGTAATGCTCGTCACTTGAAATGGATCATCTCATTTAAAAATTATTATTGATATGAACCCTCCAGTGGTAAAAAAATTTTCAAGTTTTTTTAAATAAAATATTTATGGCAAAATTCCCCATATTACACAAGTAAACGCATCATTAAATTGTAACAGGTTTGGAAATCTTGTGACTCCATCCTGGTGGACAGGTAAAGTTAAATTAAACGAAAATTATAAGGGGTGACTTGTGTCAGCTTGAGTTTACAAAAAAAAAATTGTGACTTTTTAAAATTAAATATACTTTTTTTGTTTACTTTTTCCTTGCAGACTTGTGGTTGAATGAAGGTAATTTTTGTTAATCAAAAGTTTAATAGCAATTAAATATTTTCACGACTATTAATTTGTATTTCTCAAAATTAAGGTTTTGCAAGCTATGTGGAGTACATGGGAACTGACCATGTTGAGCCTGATGCAAAAATATTGGAACAATTTGTCGTGGACGAAATTCAGAATGTCTTTGCTCTTGGTTTGTGGATTTAAATTTAATTTTAATAAATAAAATGATGAATGCATAAAAATTAATTTTTGGTGTGTTTTGTAGATGCACTGGACTCATCTCACCCCATCTCCGTACCTGTGAATCACCCGGATGAAATAAATGAAATATTTGATCGTATTTCTTATGGGAAAGGAGCTTCAATTATTCGTATGATGAATCATTTCTTAACAGAGGCCACATTTAAAGTTGGTTTGACAAACTACCTGAATAAATGGAAGTACAATAGCACCGTCCAAAATAATTTGTGGGAGTCATTGACGGAAAAAGCTCATGAAGATAAAACTTTGGATGGACATGTCACTGTCGCTGAAGTTATGGACACTTGGACTTTACAAAAAGGTTATCCAGTCATACAAGTCGATCGACATTACCCAGGAAAGCATGCCAACTTTACACAGGTGAGTGACATTTTTTAAAAAATAAAAAATCCATGCTTCAAATGATTTACATGATGTAAGTAAGTAATAATTTTTTTTATTATTGTACACAGACAAAATTCCAGCTAATTAGAAATGATACAATGGCCAAAGAATACGAGTCATACAGATGGTGGATTCCAATTTCATACGCATCTAAAGGGTACAATTCAGACTTCAAGAAAACCAAACCTGAGTTTTGGATTACAAAACAAGAAAAATACAATGACCATGGAATTCATGTCAACAAAAGTGATTGGCTCATTGTCAATGTTCAGCAAACTGGTTAGTGTTGACAAGAAAATAAAATTAATCAGTAAATCAGTGACAACTAAACATTTTCTGTTCTTTTTTCTTGGTGGGATTCTTTAGGATACTACAGAGTTAATTATGACATCAAAAATTGGCAATTGATCATTGAACAGCTGAACACAAATAATAGGTATAAGCCAGATAAATACAAAATGTTTATAATTAGTCTACCATACACATTGTACGTTAATTAATCAGTGACAATTTTTTGAAAATTAATTAGTGTGATTCATACGGTGAATCGTGCTCAATTGTTGGATGATGCTCTCAATTTGGCAAGGGGAACACTTTTGCCTTACAACGTCGCTTTCAACGTCACTCAGTATTTGAAAGATGATGATGAGTATTTACCATGGTATGCAAACTAAATTCAGTAATAAATCAGTGAGAATAATAATAATGAAAAAAAATGACTAAATATTTTAAATTTCTCCATTACAGGGAATCCTTCCTCAACGCTTTCTCCTACATTTCAACAATGCTCCTCAGATCTTCTTCCTATGGCTATTTTAAAGTAAGTCATTATGTCACATGTTTCCTCGTAAAGTGCACTTAATTTATCTAAGAATATTTTCTTGTCTCGCCCCTTTATTTGTTTAAAACTTTTTTCTTATTTTTATTGTAAGTTTGATATTGAAATTATAGTGTGCGTAAATCACATTAACATTTTGATCTATCAAGTCAAGGAGGCGAAAATAGTTTTGAAATATAATGAAAAGATTGAGTGAAAGCAGTCAAAAAATGTTTTGAGTTGAAAGTTTTAAAATTTTTATCTATTGAAACTTTCCACTTTGTTTCAAAGTCTTTGACAGATAACTGATTGATTACCAAGATTATATAATTGATCTGACCAAAATTGTCAATTTTCTTCTTTTTTTGTCAAAGTAAACTTTTTATTCCTGTAGACCTTGTCACTTTTTACAAGTTAAAATACTTACTTAAAAATTTATGTTAATAGGTATATGCTTTTACGTTTTTGAGGCCAAGTTAATTTTTTTTTTGTTAAAAATATGTGGAAATATTTCTATTAAGCGTATCACAAACACGTTAAATGAGAAGAAGAAAATGTAACTCTATACTTTTTTAATTTTTATTAATAGTCGTATATGAGAGGCCTACTTGACAACCAGTACCAGAAAGTAAAGTTTATGCAACAGGATGAAGATCCTCTTTTGAAGAAATTCCATCGTATAAATATTGTTCAATGGGCTTGTGCTGTGGACCATGAAGATTGTGTTGCTCAAGTCAAAACTCTTTTTTCAAAATGGATAAACATTAGAGACCCCGATACCTCTAATCCGTGAGTCACCCCCTCTTATGTAAAGTCATCTAATAAATAGCTGCTGAGCTTAATGTGGTCAAATTTGACTTTGAACACAGTTTAATCTTTAACAGGCTGAATATGCTTTATAATAGGTCAGGTCAAGTTTCTTTAGGGTTGTAGGTCATAGAATTATTGAAGGACTTTTTCACAAGAAAGAAACCAAATCAATTGGCCATTCATTTAAATAAACCTTCATTGTAAATTCAGCCTTGTACACCACTAATGCTACCTTTCATCAGTTTCTAAGGAGTGAGATTTCAAATTGAAATTCTTGTTTTTGTAGAGTACCGACAAATATGCGTAGCTTCGTGTACTGTGCAGCCATACGAAATGGAGGAGAGAAGGAATGGAACTTTTTATGGGAACGTTATGGTCGCTCAAATGTCGCTGGGGAGAAAAACACCATTCTCAGAGCTTTGGCCTGTACCCGAGAAACTTGGATTTTGAACCGGTAAAAAAATCTATCAACTAAAAAACTAAAAAATTATTTTTTACCTTAATCAGTTTGACTTGACGGCCTCCATTTTTGTAAATTAAGATACTTACTTTGGGCAATCACCCCGGGATCTGGAATTCGGAAACAGGATGGAACATCAGTGATTAGTAGTGTGGCAAGAAATGAAATTGGAAGTTACTTAGCATTCAATTTCATACGAGATAAATGGGTTGCAATTCGAGAGCAGTACGTTCAATTAAAAAATTAATGATACAGAGCTTAAAATATGCATCAAGACAATAATAAATGCATTTAATGTTTGTTCTTCAATTTAAAATAGCTTCCCAGTCGGACTATTCTCTGTAGGTGGAATTATTTCAAGCATTTCCCAAAGGCTTACAACACCATTTGAACTAACGGAGGTATGTCATCAGTGATGACTCATCACTATTTACAATTTATACTAATTTAATGAATTAATAGACATACACAAAAGAGACTTCTAAAGTCTGAATTAATTAATTTGAGCATTTTTTTTAATTCCTCTACTATTTTTTTAGCTTAAGAATTTCAAGATCCGTTATCAAAATGACCTTGGGTCTGCGGCAAGAGCAGTTGATCAAGCAATCGAAAGGGTTCAATCAAATATTCAATGGTTTGAAGATAGTTATCAAGCTATAGATGAATGGCTACAGAATACGATTCAGTAAATGATTTAGAGTGAAGAATAGTGCGGCGCCACAAATAAAAGTACATCGTATACAAAATACCCACATAATATACATATATATGTATATATATATCTATTATTTATTCATCTCCCTCACATACACACACACTCTTCTCTCTTCTGTCTGGTTAATTTACTCGATCATGTCAGTTAAATTGTCAAAAGTTAATTTAATTGGTAATGAAATCTCTCTAACATTTAGTACATGAGCTGTAGTGCCAGTTATCTATATTAAATAGTTATGTAAGCTCTATCAATACGGTAGCTAGCTTATTTTTAAACAACAACAAAAGATGAATGAAAGAGAAAGAGAATATGTGTAAGGTGACTTTGTTCGGGTATTTTTATATTAGTCTACATGTTCCTCACATTTGTACACTTTTTTGTTTTTTAGTAACCGAGTTAAATGTAAGCATTTAAGTGGTGTGCAAAAATAAACCAAGAATGGATGGTGTGTCTATGTCAAGCTTTAAATGAGATTTTTAACATGAACGGTCGCATTGCACCCCCCTCATCTCTCTCTCAACGCACTGCGAAATCTCTTTTTATTTTAAATCATATTGAACACGATCTAAAAATTAACATACGACTAGAATAAATATGTAGCATTGACACTATAAAATATTACCAAGAAATCACTTGATGTAAAAGTATATAATTCATAAATGCTTTGTTACAACAGAAAAGTATTCTATTGCTTAGGTATGTATCTAAGATCAGTCGTTTGTCTTGTAAGTAAAATTTTATTTATTTATTTTTACTGTTCCACTTTTAACTAGTATAATGCCTAATAATAATTGTACTATATTAGTCTTTGTCAAAGACTCTTTGAACAGAATTATGTGTTTTCTTTGTAAGTTTTTTACTCGTCATAATATAAGTAGTAAGACCTGCGTATAGTTAGTTATAATGAGTGTATAGTCGTCATTCTCTGGTCGTCCTCTAAGTATAACTACATATACAATTAATCTAATAATGTACTAATTTTCTTTAATTGTCCCCTTTGATATCCACATTTCCAAGAAAAATTAAATGCGTAAAAAATAACTTTGCTAAGTTGTACAAAGAAAATAAACCCCCCCCCCCCCCCCATAATGTATAACATTTGTGTAAGTAAGGCAACTTTTTCAATAATCAACTGGAAAATCTTGTTAATGTGTGGTATATTTACATGAAGGGGTTAATTGTTAATATTAATAGAAAGCTAAGCATTCAAGTGTTTACATCATATTAAATACTTAAGGTTAACTCCTGTGTGCAAGTAAACCCTTCAGTTCTTTGCAAACAAGAACTGTGAAAATAATTTTATGGTATGATAAACTTTGTACATCAAAAAAAATTGTTGTTTCTTCCCAATTCTGATATCGGCTCTGTAATTCTGAGATAATGACAAAATTGGAGCCTTTCCTATAAACAAGGGAAATATTGTATAGCAAATGAAAAATATAATCTAAATAGTGTACAATTATCTCACCTTCAGAAAAATGATTTCTTTGTATAAGCATTATTTTACATAAAATAAATATTCTACTACTGTATGAATGGTTGTATTTATATAGGATGGACTTTGTCGGAAATGTGTCAAAAAAAATTGCATACACATAGGGAAGGAAGGGGCATAAGTACACCAGAGGCAGAAGTACACCACTGTATATTTCTCTGATTATCTTACAAACTCAAAGTCA